>JAODUD010000026.1:17198298-17222215 GCA_026784285.1 Stomatorhinus walkeri
AGGTTGTCATAGTTAGCATTAGCATTTTCCCTATAGAAATGAATGAGCGGTCCCCATAAGGATATGTTTACCCTACAAGTGTGTGTGTGCGTGTGTGTGTGTGCTTCCTGTGACAGACTGGCATCCCATGCCGGGTGTTCCCCCGCCTTGTGATCTGTGCTGCACAGGTTCCAGGATGGATAGACGGGCAGAAATCGGTGGGATGCCCAAGTGAGACCTTGTAACTCCCCGTAATTCATCAGCTCAGTCAGCTCTGTTCACAGTGGTACTTGACAACAGCTGACTCTAAGCACTGAGGACAAAAATCATTTCCTGCGTCGCCAATACTTTCTCATTCTTAACCTATGCATTCAGATAATGTGAACATAAATATCTATGTTCTACTGATCTGGGGAAGCTTAACTTTTAATCAACTTGCCAATTTGAGCTTGAAAGGGAATGTCTAGGTCAAAAAAAGCATCTGTATTTATTGAATAAATTGTATAAAATGTATAAAAGTAAACTAAAATGCAATGTCACAATACTTCACAATATTTGCTATTATATTAAATCATATACAAGCACAAAACTAAAACATGCATTGTTCAAGCCCACTGTGTATGCCTACTAATCAAGATATTGATATTTGTTTTAATATTGGGTATTTTCAGACAAAATAATGACAACTATGGTGTAATGTTAGTTTAAAAAGTGGAAAACATTTTTCCAATTAAAATATGAATCCAGTATTCATATCTACGGTATATGAACCCAGCATCATATGCAAAAATACCAATAAACGTTGCTATAACATATATCATTCAGTATCAACGGACAGAATGGTTCTTACACTTAACCAAACAGGATGCTCCAAACACAAATTACACAATTAAGAGAGACGGTTTTGCTCAATTCATCTGAATCATCACCGAATCTTCAAAATCCGTATTTTAATTTAGATAAGCTAACCAGTGAATTTCAACACCTTGCCTTATGGATCTGCCAACAAGCCTTATCAGTAAAACGCGAAATTTGTTTGCACAGAGGCTGGTCTTGAAAGAAGAGATCCACATCTCGAATGATCTCTATATCCCGCCCGTTCATGTGATTTCAATATGTACATAACATATACATAACGTGACAAATGACAGCTTTGACAGAGAATATTACAAAATATAACAAACTCGGTAAATGTGCAAAAATGCAATTACATTGATAAGGAGATTAATTCCCCATGATTGCAAATATGCCCAATTCGGTCGGCTGTATGGGTTATTTGGTAAGTCGAAGATGGAGGTAATATGTAATATACTGTTTGACTTCCCAGTATGAATATCATGATAAACTGTTTTTATAAAATGGACTGAATGGGAAATGTTTTTACCATGCGTTCGTTGACGAGACATGTAACGTCGCTGTAACAAAGCGTTAGAATCAAGAAAATGCTGTACATCCGTAAATATTACAAATTACAAATTAAGAACACGGCGTACAGACGAAAAATATTAATATTCAACTAGAGTTACAATATCAAATTGTGAATGAGAAAACCGCAACGCGAGGATAAAAAATATTTAATTGTAAAAAATAAGCAGGCCTATAGCTTTAAAATATACGGGTTATAGTAAAATCACACAGCCTACTTGGTTAAATCGTCACTTAAACCCGTTACACATGGGGTATTTACGCGTTACGTTTAATGAATGTCTGCTTTTTCACGTAAACTGCGCAACCATAGTATAATTTACGCAATGTAGTTTTCGCCCTTAATGACTTGAAAATGCAAGCGATGCCGTGGCAAACAGTGAAATCCTGCCAGAGGTTAAATAGGTTAAACGAAGACCTCTCTGTCACCCCTTCACAAAATATTCATATGTATGATGTATTTCAGCGGTGGGCAATTCTGCGAGGAGGGGTGGCTGGGAGCTGAGTCCGTCCCGTTGCAATTTAACAAAATCGCTGCCTTAGTTTGGTCGAGCAGATGCGACTATTTTTCATCTCGGTAAATTTTAAGAGAAGTGGATGGACGGCAGAAAATCGGAGACAAAGAGGAGGTTCATTTCACGACGAAGCGGGATGCCATCCCTGTCTTTGTTCAGCGCGCTGGTTACATAAGACGCTTTATACCGTCTACGTCTGGCTCTTTTCCTTGTACTTGGTTTTAAAAGATGAATGTAATTTATTTATTTATTTTCTGCTCATGTGCATGGAAATGACCACTTTCTATTATCACTATTAATGCCCTTTTATTGGGATTCAATTTCAGTGTTTTTGTGAAATCAAGGCAGTGAGACAGGTTCTCCTTCTGTGGATGGATATTCAGGCGATGAAGATGTTTTTGCGCAATATTAACGGGATGCATGCTTTACTAATGAATGGGCTACGTAGCTCGCGTTATATGAAAAAAAGAATGCAAAACCATTTCGTAATTTCTTCTGCATATTCTCGAGTTGCAAGTCGGATTATGCTGGCATTTTATTTCGTTCTCGGTGTTAATTTATTCTCTTTTAATATTCTTATTATATACGGCTGAGGTTTACCGAGGACTTTCAGTGTGAGCCATGTCAAAGAAATCCAGGTGATTTAACCCTTCGCGCCGCCACTGCGGATGATTAGTGTGGATCTTTTCGTCGAACGCTGTTTGTTTTTATGGAGAGAGGATGCATCACATTTCTCGCAACAAATCAGCCGCACTATGGGCGCAAGGGGTTAAACCACCTGAAATATCCGCCCATCTCCTGACACGCCCCGACCGACCCCCAACAAAATGGGGACGCTTGTCTTTTTTTTTTTTTTTTTTTGAAAGTTTCTCTCCACCTCTGCTGCATTTTGCATGAGCAATCTAGGTCATTAGCATTTTTTTTTAGGTATGCGAGAGATGACAAAGCCGAAAAGGGCCCGGCTCTAGTTCTTCTACCACTTGGGAGTTGAGTAAACGCACTAACCGCAGCACGCCATATTTGATGTTATGTTATGTTATTTATTTATTATTTCTGTCAGTCAGGCCATGGTGCAATAGCTATAGAGCCAGTATTTCATAGCGTGCAAAGGAGAATAGTCCTAACGAGCTGCTACAACGACTACCAATATAGGTAATGTAAAATTCGGGACCGTTCTGCTGTCTCTGCACTTACAGTATCGCATGCCATCTATTCCTGTTCGCTGTCATTTTATTCAATAGCTAACAGTTGTTATTTTTAGGTAAAATGCGCATAGCATCCGCAGTGATTTTTACAACATAGGAGAAATTTTAAGATACCACGGATAAAGAAAATCCAGCGCATTTCACAGTTTCGTGCGAGGCATCATTTGCTAACGTTTTCCCTTTTTCGTGCAAAACGGTCCGGTACAGGATACATACAATACCGCCCAACTCTCTTCGTGTTCACAGCGGACCTTGATTTAAATGGCCATACAATTAAGGCACGCGGTGAATGCCAAGAGAGCGGGCAAAAAGCATCTTATGCACCTGTTTTTCCCGCATGCAAATATAAAGCATATTATTTATGCATTGGGTGTAAACCTACGATTTTTTATAGTGTTATATTTATTTTAAAGTCGTATCTGTAGTATGCAGACACTGCGTGACCAATCGAGTGCACTACTAATTGAGCGCTTCCAAATAAACTGAAAATAATAAAGGTCAGCTTGCTGTATGGACTACAGTTCATGTGCGAAGCCAAACAATGTAGGAGCCGCAGCGGGCTTTGATCTTTTCGTCATATGGGTTTAAATGAGAAATAGGCAATGCGTCAGTGTGGAAATGCAGGCCTACTATGTTTCATTTGCCGAATTAAAAGCAAGAAATAAGGGATGAACCAAATCATAACAAAAACGAGTCAGTTCGTGGATTCTTTGTAAAACAGAAGCGTTGGGGCAGTTTACGTAACTTTAATCCTAAATTTTTACCTTATCCCAGGATAATTTTTCTGAAAAGCTGCCCTCTGAGTAATCATTTTGTCCGGTTTGGTTGTGCATAAACCTATATGGAAACGAGGGAACAGCTTGTGTGTATTTTACATCGCATTCCTTCGTGTGCTCCTTATTGCAGTGTCTGTTTAAAAGATTTTCAAAAGATTTTATTATTACGTCTATTAAAACGTGTGGTCAAATGTCATGAGCTTTTTGCTACACCAAGGTTTTGATGCGGATATTTATATATGTCTGTGTATGTAACGTTTTCTGGAAAATGGCTATTATGTATTATGAGAAATACACAAATACAAAGACAGACACATTCGTAGAAAAAAATTCAGCTTGATTTAAATGTATCTTGAAAAAAATAATTCATTTCACTTTTGAATGTCATCTATTCCATCAAAATAAACATTTTATATATTATGTAAAAGAACTTAAACGGGGTTTTTGGAGTTACGATACGTCTGTCACAGTGAAAACGATATTTTCAGTTTGTGACGTAAAATTCCTATATTTAAAAAGTCATAAGTGGCAAATAGTAGCATCTATTTTAAACAAACTCACATGGCTTACTTTCTTAAATCAATGTCGAATCAGAAATGAAGATATTGAACCAATGATTGTATAATGTTCTAATATGGAATTCGATTGGGAAACTTCCCCAGCGTTAAATTGCAAATATAATCATGATATGTATGATTTATTCACAACTGACAGTTTCAGTATGTAGAGCTGTCCAAATACTAAAACGAATAAAGCTGTATAACTTTGTAACAGTCACAGTTTGTTCTAATGTTACATGCAGCCCTAACCGATAAATACTTTGTGACCGTAACTCCAGCAACACGGGTGCAAATGATTAAATTCCAACGGACAATTACATGCAGGTAAATAAACGGTAAAATTCTTAGGTATTACGGAAATCTGAAGCTTAGTTGAATGATGCATGAGGCCCTAACGAAATAGCAGTAGTATTATCACGCAGTATGACGAGGGAATGGAAAACCGACTTCCTAAGTAATATAAAATTTCTATTTATCCTAATTTACGAAAATCCACTTAAAGTTATTAACAAATTCCAATACAACACTAAATAGATATTTTAAAAAATGATATTGCGGTAAAGAAATTTTAATCAAACGTATTTGTATAGCTAATGACCAAGATTTGTTTAAATATAAAATGTCAGAATTGTTGTGTTTTCCTAGGTATTGCCGTAGTAATTATCTATTTGAAAAGACCTTTGTAATTTTCCAAAAAGTTCGAAATGCTGAAATACGAAATATTTTTTGGATAAGTTAATTCGAGGCGGAGAATTCAGTTAGAAAATGTTTAGAGATAGGCCTACTGTTTATCCGCAGCATTCTGAAATTTGACTCTAATGTATCTTTTCTCACGTTGTACTACTCACTGCGCAGATCATGTTTCTTAACCACTAAATAAATCCAACACCGAACCGTTACTCCGTAACCATCTGTTATACTTGTACGTCTATTTGGATACAAGCGCCTGCTAAATATGAAATGCAAAAATGTAAATGTAAAAATGTAACCGTAGTAATTTAAATCAGCACTTGACAAGACCTGTCACATTTTTCTATAGTCTACGTTATGAAAATTAATATAGAAGATATTCTACAAGACAGAAAATACAAATCTAGGCTACAAATATGCTAAGGCAAACAGCCCTTTTAGGCCTAAAAAAGACCAAGGAGGCTTTGCATATCGTCACCAATGAAATTGCTAAGCACTTAAATCTTCTTATCAAGCTTTTTAGCTGTCTGTGAATATTGTAGCTACATTCGTATCTCTACATATATACGTCTATGCGAACTAGACCTTTCACTAAGCACGTAATTTTCGTTCAGATGAAACTGCAAGGGTAGCAACGAGTATATATCAACCTGAGATTTCAAATTCTCAATGCATTAACAGGCTTGAAATGGGAGATGACCCTGAAGAAAGTTAAAACAGCAGGCACGTCATGCAGCGGCGTCGGACCACATGTCAGAAGTTTAAATTCAACCACCGGACAACCACCTGGAGACATTTGGTATTCTTTGTTTAGTCGTATACATAATTTAAATAACAAACACTATTATTACGTCATTCACGAAAAATTATTTTATATATATTTTTTTAAAATATAACATTTATAGCACTTTCTCGCTGCTGAAAAATCTAAATAACAACCATTCTTAACCTTTATACCGCATATGATGTAAAGAGTTCAAACCTAACAAAGTACTGTATTTACTGAGCAATTATAAATATATGAAACACGTAATAGTTATTTTAAGTTTTCTAATAGAAGGGCAAATTCTATCAAAGGTCAATTCTGCCCCCTTGTGGCCACAATACGACATGTCTCAGTCGTCGTTATGCATTAGGCAGGTCTTTCATCTTAGTGTTTATATCGTATGACCTTGAGAATATAACTACTTTATTAGGTAAACCTGTATTAAATACTTAAGAGCGTTCTCAGAATTCGTAAAAAAATAAAATGTAAAACTCCATACTGACTTTCATTTTTTTTGCATGATTTTCGGTATATCGCTATAGAAGATTAAATGAAACCCATAAGACAGCAGAATTAATAAACTTTAAAAAAAACATTTTGAGTATAGCATGTCTTAAAAGCGGGTACTTGGGCTCTGTGATCTTTGGTGTCAACTACTCAGTATTTAACACGGGCGGAATTCACTTAACATTCGCGCTAGGTGGAATTAAGCCTATTGACGTGGGGTTCCAGTTGCGAATTTCAGATTGCGGAGATCATCATTTATCTCGCTGGGATATTGCCTTCTCGTAACGCGCGAGTCACATTTCGGGATAATATGGCGAGAAATATCAAATATCAATCAAATCATCGATTAAAGTGTTAAGTTAATAAATGCTGTTTCTTGTAGGCCAACACAGCTTATTGTTTACGCTATTAATATTATGATTATGTTTATCATAATGTATATTAAAGCTGTTAAGAATGTTAACAGCTAATGTATATGTTAATGTCTAATGTATATTAGACTGTTAAGGTATACCTACATCCTGCTTATGAATGTCTCCGAATGCATTATAAAGGCATTATGAAGGAACAGTTCATCTAAGCTTGACTAGTATCAATATTAAAATTATTATTATAATTATTGTTATAGGCATAGTAACAAATTCAAAATAGTTTATAATGATATTAACTATAAATACATAGTCTGAAACAAACAAAATCAAATAAACTTGAAGCAGAAAACAAGTTAAAATATTTTTATTATTGCTAGATTTATAACCTTATGATTAATGTAAAGATATCAGTTCACACAAGATGAATGACAGTTACACAATCATTGCTTACTACATTGTAAAGCCAAATACTAAACCCCCCCAGGGCCAGTGACAAAACCATTTATTATTGTTTTAAAAATACAGTACCTCTTTCACACAAAGGTATAGGGAAACATGGCAGATATAATAAAATATAACATTTGTTACTGATATTTTCTTTTAAAAAATACATAATATTCCCTTTGTGTCTAGTATCAGCATTAGCACATAACTACCACAAACACAACTAAACCGTGTACAAACCATGGCGACGTGGAAGGTAACAGGTCACTTTATTTAACAAGAGAACAAAATTTTTATATAATTTCCCCCCCACTTTTTGCCTAAGGACACTTCTGTTTGGTTTTTGCTATATAACTTTCAGCACATAGAAAGTGTCCCAGTAAGCATTTCAAAAATCATTGTGTTTTGACCTCTCTGCTTAGAGATCTATAAATAAAATAAACCTTTATAACATATTTATCTGAAAATACTTGCATCTACAAGGTCATACTCAGGTTTTCATGGAAAGTACAAAAAAAAAAGCAATTCAAGCAAAACATCTGGAAGTCAGAAATGACCAGAATACTCTGAGAATTCACAGCTGGGTGATGGATACCACCTTTGTTTACGTCTCCTGAATGTGTCTTTGCTATGAGCCGATCACAGCAGGCCGCCCTCGCCATCTCGCTAGAGGAAGTTCACTAGCCGTTGGGCCTTCCAATTACTTTCCATCATCGCTGTCATGTGACTCCCTCTTCATTAAAACTGCACTCACGTAACTGGCTTATACATTACGGAGTCATCACATAGATTTAGATCCTTCCTTTCCTGCTGTGGGCATGTACTCGACAGCTAAAAAGCGACCTACGCACGCAGCCTTCTCCGGGCCATCTTATACCACTTAGGGAGAGGGACAAAGTGTGGGAGTGAGGTGCGAGATGCGGAGTCCAGCGGCGGGTCGGTTAGTTTGAGATGCCCAGATCCTCAGCGTCACGGCGCCACGTGACGTCACTGGCTGAGCTCCCGCTGCCGCTCGTCCCAGTACTTGCTGTAGGCCTCCTGGAACATGCCCTGGCAGCGTAGCTGGGCTTTGAGCCGCGAGCAGATGAGGAAGGAACCGCCCATCTTGCGGTGGAGGGAGTAGGTCTCCTCCGGGGGCGGCGTGAGTCGCTGCCTCAGCATGACAGGGATCAGGTTGTGGATGCGCTCTGTGGTGCTCTGTGCACCAAAGTCGAAGGGCTCGTCGGAGGCGAAGGCCTCGCCCAGGATCATCACGGCGTCCACGTGGGCCTTCTCCATGGCCTGTGAGGAAGGCACCTGCTCTCACAGCTCGCTTAGAGGGGGTGGGGCTTTATATCACTCCTCTAGTTCTTTCCAAAAGCTTGGCAAGACTTAAGCTCTCATCTAAATTGTCTTTATCCAAATTTAGGTCTATGATGTTCTACAACAGGGTCTCTCCTGGAACCTGAACCAATCACCTTCTGGATGCGAGCCTATATCTATAACCTGTTACTCCATATTTAACCTCACTTGACCACTATGGACCGTATTGCCTACCCTGTATGGATTTCCAAACGTGAGAAGAAATGAAATGTAAAGACAGAAATGGCTGCCTTTTTAATTTGGGTCTTTAAGATTAAATAGACACCAAGGGTAATATTGGGCGTAATATTTTCCTTCTTGGCCTGCTTAGACATGCAGGGTCGCCTGGAAGTGAATTCTGGGAAAAACTGTGTAAGGAGGACTAACCCTAACCCTACTGACACTGAATTTGGTTCAAAGGTGATGGCAGTGAGACCAACAGTCTTTCAAACAAACGAGTAAAACATGGAATAAAATTATTACATCCGCTGCCCAATGACCTGCTTCCAGCCGCTTACCTTTGTCTCGTAGCCTGTGAGAAACTTCATTTCTATCGACTTCTGAAGCACTCGGTCCCGGTTCGTTTCCGCAGCTGCCTTGATGATCTGACGGAAACACACGCGCATGCAAGATCTCCAACTTTTATGTGAATGTTCAAAATAAACCCGTCAACCTCGTGACCCATCACGATTTATGAGATGATAAATTGGCCAAATCGACTACTCGTGTATCACGAGACACCCATCAGACACCTAAGGAAGGAAAATACACGAGGAAGAAAAATAAAGCGTTTTATAGAATATTGTATTTTATTTTCTAAAAAGTCAGTAAACTAAACAATGCAGTGTAATTTTTCTAGTAAACATACTAACAAATTAAATTAAATAGTTATTGAGTATAATGATAATTTCCGTAATCCTAGCATGTGCAAAATACATATATCAAATTGCTTTACCTCAATATAGACATCTGTGAAACTCCTATCGAACCCTCTGGTCGCACCAAAGTCTAACAGGGCAACCTGATGCATAAAGGACAGATAATTATGATGAATTTCAGCAAACACAATGTCATCAGTGCTGACAGAAAGGTGGGACCCGGCACACTTACCCTGTGTGTCTGCGGGTCATAGAAGAAGTTGGACCAGTTGGGATCAGTCTGCATGTACCTGAATTCAAACAGTTCCCTCAGGCAGAGGATGAGGATGTTCTCACAGATCTGCAGGGAGGCAGAGAAGGGCAGTTTATGGTTCCTTTGCAAGAGCTTACAGAAGCCCGAATGATAAGGAGAAATTAAATATGTAAATCCTGTGAATGCAGTAAGTGGCAAAATGATGGAAACCAACCAACATTACATACAACTGAAAAATTTCTGTTAAAAAGTTTGATCACTAATCTGCAGTGTGAAAACTGATGTGCAAAGAACCTCATGTCTTACAGTAACGCTAAGACAGAACGGAACAACTGAAACAATTGTAACCACTGTGCAATGAGCCTTTAAATGAAAGGAACCGAAGGAATAACAGTACTGGAGTTCAGTCACAGCTGGAGCTCTTACCTCGTTCTTAAGCTCCTGGGAGAGGTCGTCAGCCTTGTCCAGTGGAAAGCCGGGCACCAGCACCGTGGTGAAGACGTGTTGGCCGCAGAGCTCATCCACCACGTCGGGGACGTAGAGGAATGGGTGGCCCTCCAGCAGCTCTCTGGGGACATCCCAGAATGCAATGCTGCTGATAGGTCTGGTGCCTTATGTTAGCCACATGAAGTCAACCCGAAGACTAGCTAAAGGTACAAGGGACAAGCTACTTTTTTGTAGTGAATAAAAACAGGTGTCTGATGTGCATCTCATTGTGAGATTTATGACATGCTGGGAATCACCCCCCCCCCCCCCCAACATCACCACAAAAAGGATGGTTTAGTCCAGGGTGACTGCCCTCTAGAGGCAGTTAACCCAAAACTGAAAAAGATATGTTTTTGGGAGGGGGGGGGGTGAGTGGTATCCATCCATTTAGGTAGTCCTGCTTTGGGGATATGGACCGTGGAAATGGTCAGGCTTCTTGCCAATATAATATTTTTCTGGTGTTTAAAGCACTAAATAAATACACACCTATCATATCGCTGGGCACAAGGCACTGCTGAGGCGCTCGTGCTCGTATCTTCCGTGCAGTGATACGATTGGTGCTCATCGCACAGTCTGTGGATTATCTTGAGTAACCGGGTCATGATTTCTTGTAAGAGATGCCGCTGTTGAATTTTAATAATGCATCTCTTGGCACTTTAAACACCACAGAAAGAATGCTATTCACTTCCATTATATTCGAGAGAAGCCCAACATTTCTACGGCCGATATCTCCAAAACTAGGGATTGGGGTGCAATGCCCCTTCAGTGGAAACTTGTTTTTGCTGACTCACTTGAACTTCTTGGCACATTCGGCCTCCCTGACATAATCGCATTCCAGCGCCAATTCCCGGCTCATCACCTCAATCAGGTGCTCAGGAAACATGCCTGTGGCAGGACAAACAAGGCGCCGTGATCCCAACAAAACATACAGGCCATTCTCAACACGACGGCAGACATTATTTGCATAAAACTGATTTGTGTAACATGGAGAGGGTATAGAGGTTTTGGGGGAGGGGCGAGTCCAGGGGGGAGCCTGTTATACTGTATCATATTTCACATTCCCTGACTATTTATACATGTACATACTCTTGTGTGTGTGTGTATATATTTATTAACCACCCCTCTATGTCTGGCACCAACCACCAAAGCCAATTCCTTGTATGTGTGAATGTACTTGGCAATAATGTCAGAGTGAGAATAGAGTTTATGTCATTATGCGTTTGCTTGGTAAGGGATGACCAGCGACACTTCGCAATGGCCGGCCTACTGACGGTTCCCATTTCGCTCAAACTTTCACAAACTTTTGGCATTTTAGCATATTTCTCCCAGTGTTTCATGGATGTGCTCAATGTTCAACTTTGCTTTTCAGCAGTTCTAAAGTGTTACGAGCATCGAGCGGAGGGAGCTACGAGCATTCTCAGTCGAGCTTACATTTACGTCATAGTCCAAAGGTACTCCTATATGATTAGTGAAATGGTCAGATACAGATAAACTTGGGACACAGGACTGATCTCAGTGATGAGAGTAAGGGTACCTGACCTTCAGGTAAAGCATTACTCATGCTCAGGACGGTCATGAGGTTATCCACATCACTGTTGATACTCTGTGCCACACCAGGGTACTGCAAATCATGAGAGAAGCATTCAGTCCCAGTCTACTCTACAGCCTAAAATCTACTCTGCCATCGACTCTAGAGTCTAGTGTAGTGTGAACTAGAGTCTAGAATTTATAGTCTACTGTACGGTCTACGCTACAGTCTACCAATTAGCATTTGATTTCTAAACCCGCTCTGAGACCAAAGGTGAACTATCAGAAACACGCATGGTTCCCACCTGGATCTTCATGGCCACCTCTCGACCATCCTTCATCCTGGCCAGGTGCACCTGACCAATGGAGGCGGCAGCGAAGGGCTTCTCCTCAAAGAACTCCAGCCTGTCCCTCCAGTTTGGCCCCAAGTCACCGTTGATAGTTTTCTTTAAGAGGGAGAAGTTAGAGTAGAGCAGACTGGTACATGGGACTGAAGCATCATTCAAGCGGTTTGGTACATGGGACTGAAGCATCATTCAAGCGGTCTGGCTCATTCTTTGTGAGGGAAGATGATAAAATGCACGCAAGCTCTGTCAGCGTCTTACTGCTGGAGCTAAAAATAATGAACAGTGTTTATTTGACTTCATTCTTGAACATCTGGAAAAAAATAGAGACCACAGCACAATATTTTATTTCAGTCATTTCTCAGTTTATGGGTGTGTGTGTCTGTGAATGATATATATGAATTATTTAAAAATACAGATTTTTTTTTTAAATAGAGAGTGATCTCTTAATATACTGCTCTGGAAAAAAATTATTGCAGTTTTATTATAATCATTAATATGCAATAACAGAATGCTCTCTGTTCAGAGGTAATGACGCAAATAAAAGTTTATAAAATTATCCATGAAAATAAAAAAAATGCATATTAAATTTAGCATCCTTGAGTTTTGATTTTGCGAAGTGTGTATGTGTTGAAACAAAGCGAAAGCAAAAACACAGCTGGGCAGCTATACGTGAGACACAAAAGGAAGGCTGACGTGAGAAGAGCGAAAGATGATACCATCATCTGCTTCATGGGCATGAAGTCCGCACTCTGTCGCACTCGATCAAAGATCTTAGCGAGCTGGGGATTGATGAAAGCATCATCTGCAGAGAAAACGCAAAGGAGAACAGACGTGACCGTTCGTTTTTTTGGTACCATGATTAATGGATTTCAAAACACTTGCAGGTTTGTCAGTATTCGGGTGGTACGCAATACAGTGTACTGAAAGGACATTTTTTTAACATGATTTATGCCTTTTCAGGTTCCTGAAATGTCGAAACAATACAGGAACAATACAGACTGACAAGCTAAAAATGAAATAAAATTAGTAACTATGCCATATAGTTAATTTACGCCACTGATTATTCCCCTACCAGTAGTCATCTGACATTAAGTTACTATTAAGTTTTCAAATCTATTTTACAGTGCTAATATTTGTCTCTGTTGGTCTTTCAAGGTAAACTCTGACAGATATGCACCAGTGTATTAAATAAACTGCTTCAAATACACATAGCAGGCCAACAAAAATAGATAAAACAAACATTTAAAAAGAGGCTTCTTTAAATATACAAGGTGTTTTTCCTTGCCACATTAATTGTTTACAAGAGCACGTTTAAGAACGATTTTCCACACAATGCTGCATGACGGCTTGGCGACTGAATTTAGCTTCGCAGGTCAAATGGCAGGCGCCTTATTTTGGGACCTGGCACCTTCTAAGCCGTGCCTGGTCTGTAAGGAATGGTGGTTGTTGCCTGTCAATCATGCTGGCAGGACAATGACCGTGTGGTTTAGCTACTGAGAGCCTTGAGTGCAAGCATTTCTGATGGTGCAGGGGAAAAAATATATATATATTAGTCACTGGGTATGACAGCAAATCGTAACAGCAGAGGTCTACCGTGTAAGTAAATGATGCCCTTGTGCATTCGTAGCCGGAAGCGCTTCAGGTGTGACACATGGCTGCTTTAGTAAAGCCTAATTGTCTATCGGGAACCAAACTGACCCAGAATGAAAATGAGCAGAACGACAGCCAGATTTTTCATACGCTGACGGAGAGCTAGCAGGAATAACCCAGAAAGACTGTGACAGTCAAGGGCAACGGCTGGGGGGAGGACCATCTGGGGTTTGGGGTGGGGGACAAACAAGGTGACTGACATTGCAGCGAGCCATTAGCCCCAAGGGAGTGACGAGAACTGAGCAGCGATTAGGGTCGGCACCCATATCTCATAATATGGGAGGGTCCCATAGAGGAACAAGCAGCATTCTGTATTATACAGGATGACAGCAGCAAGGCTGGAAGTCATATACATCTTATATATATTTAAGGTCACATGGGCCTATTTTTGAGTCCAGATTGAGCTGTTGCTGGTGTTTAAAAACAAGAGGGTAGGACCAGAGGATCTGCACTCAAAAATGATTAATTTGAGCCACTCGGAGATTTCAACTTCCAAGATAATTTGCGATTTGCATCCTCCAACAAACATTTAAGAAAAAAAATGCATATACTCGGACGACCAAAAAAAAAAAAAGTGAATGAATGATGGGGCACCGTGTGATGATGAAAGCAGGGCAGAGAAATGGCGGCTCTCACCTTGGATGCTGAGCATCTGGCCCAGCTTAAGGGCCGCACCGCGCACCTTGCACAGCGTCCGCACGATACGCTCCACATTGGCCTCCGACAAGAAGGGGCTGTCCAGCACGGCTTTTTTCCTTCCTGGGACAGAAGCAGGAATCCCGTGAGAAGGACCCGGCCGCAGAACACTGGGTGACCACTAGGAGGTCTGCCACTGTGGGGCCGGAAATCACATGACCTCAACATCTCGCCTGGACATGAAGCTACGGAAGAGAACTCAGTAATTGCTGTTTGCAATTTGTTTCCAAATTATGAACAGAGATATTTCTTACATCTTAAGCTACATAAAGGTGACAATTTCACCGAAATAGCAAATTTAAAATAGACAATTAACGTCCATTACTGTAGATTTCAATCAGACTATTAACGTCTGTTCCCGAAGTTTAGCCAATATCACTAAAATAAACAAATATAAGTGACAAAGTAAGTTCCTGATGTTACACGAATATCATATCCAGTGCTACTGAGGTCATGTGATTTCATGGTACTGCCTCCATTCCTGATTGTCAAAGGGTTTCAATACTGTCAGTTATTTTTCAATGAAGCAATGAAGCAACTTTTAACTATATAAAAAGCCAAATTTAATGTTAAGAGTTAAGTTTTTTTTAGGTTGAAAATAATCTTCAGACTTAATAACTACTCAACTATTTTGAAATACCTGAAACAAAATGTACTTCACTTGGCTACAAAGACGTCATATATACATATCAGAAAGAAGAAAAACGTACCAGTTCTGTCCTCCACCTTAAGACTCTGTTTTGCTACTTCAGCAAGAGCCCCGATGCCAAGTCCCACTGCCAGGCCTGTGGGATGAAAAAAATCCAGTTTGAATACTAACTGCACAAAGATCACAAATAAATTCAGAATAAAAAAAATCATTACTCCGCCTTTAAGAAACTGTGACAATATTATATCATGCAAATATTTAAATGCCCAAATGTTTAATGGAGTAACATGACAGCCCAGGCAAAGACCCCCAGCAGCTGACAAGGAGCCACAAAACACCACCTTCCTCATTGGCTGTTCGGGGATATTTTTGTACTCGTAAGCATCATCATGTTTCGAAAAGGCAGTTTTGCGTCACTTCTGGAGTTTCTGTGTCACCATCAACAAAAATTATGACAGTGGTTTCGCCATTCTGGTAGGGATAAGCAGTTCTTGCTGTATAAATTCAGCACTTTGCAGAACGATTTTCAAAAAGAGGGAATCTAACTTTGTTTAGGGAAATCGCTCCCTGGAGTCATCAACTGCAGGTGTTACAACCCACTTACAAAAGTGAATTTTAGAGTAAAACATATATAGCATTATATTAAAAAGCATACAGTGCTTACTTATGACAGATTATGAATTTTTATTGAATAAGACTGCTCAGTAAAAGTTGCAGTACCTCATCTATTTGCTATACCTCACCTCTTTTTTTACTGTCACCTGCTTGCGGAATGTAGGGTTGAGACAGCCTTGTCACAGTCTTTCTGCATTTTGTGACTGAACAGATGGTGCCATTGTTCATTTTGCCTGCTGCAGATTTAACACCTTTCTGAAGGAAACCTTTATGTGTCCCACAGCCGCCGAAAGCGGAATACCTAATTAGCTGGTAAGGGCCTCACTCTTGTTCATACTGTCACTTTAGGTCCCTGTGTCTTATAACCGCAAACAAACAATGGTTCTGGATCATTCTGCAGGGGTGGATCCCGGCGAGGCCAAGATGGGCAATTTGCACCGTTTTCAGTCCAACTAGGTTGACATATATGTGCCCAAGAAAAAATAAAAGTAGGAGGTGAAGTTTTCCTTCCCCACATGGGCTTTGAGTGGCACAGATTCATTGCATATGCGAATCAATCATTTTCAGCCAATTAATCTGACATCATAATTTTTTTCTATTTATAGCAGTTACTGGTGCAGTAAAGGTGTTACATTTTAGCAGTGAATACAGCAACAGGTAAAAGCTTGGACACACCTACAGAAAATCATTCGTTATCTCCTCATGCTTATGACATGCTGGTGACAGATGACCTGCCCCCTACAGTCACCCGACCTAAACCATATGGAGCTGGTCTGGGATGAATTGGATCAAAGAGTAAGAGCAATTAAGGCTTTGCCTGGTGGATTGTGCAGGCTTATCTGTGACCCTCAAAACATACAAGTAGCCAAGCTCACATGCAACCGAACTTTACCTCCAAAATTTGCAAGCCTCCCAATACGAGTTACGGGTACTTTCCGTTCTCGGGCTGTTTCACTTAGCTGAGGGAACAAAAAACAGAAAATATGTCAAAGGAATAAGAATGACACAGGACAACTATTATATGATCATTTTAATGTACGTGGTGAAAAACACACTTATTAAGGCATGATACAAACTTACTTTCAGTTCAGCTAAACATGTAAAAAAGAGAACTGAGGGAAAAATGTTACCACTTGTTTGTGTTGTTTGGAACTGCTTGCTTTGTCCTCTTCTGTTTTGTCAATTTCCTTTGCAGCAAGTCCATTAACTGAGGAGTGGTCTTGATGGAATGAGCGGGGCTGTCCTAAAAACTGCCTGTTTGGGTCCTTGCAGCTTCCAAACATCTTCATGATATGTTTCCTACTGACGGGGACAAACAGCCCAGGCTGCAAACTCACGGGTCTTTCACTGGGGAGAATACTGTCCCTCCATGTCACATTATCTTTTATCATGGAACCAATCTGACTGGGTTTGACAAAGGCTTCTTTGGGTCCATGAAGACAGTGCAAATAGTTTCTCTCCGGTCCAATATCAGAGGCATGCCAGTTCTGGAGGTCCTTTCACAAACAGAATGAAGAGTTAACTGGAATGACATTACAGGTTTGATTTAGCAGGGCTACTTAAGTACTAAACGTCTTAAGTTTACTAGTAATTTCTATATACTGAAATACAGAAAATGTACCACCACTGCAAAATAATATATATAATAAAAGCTCTTGCATAAATAGATAGAAATGATTTTTATCAAACTCAAAACTAGATATGCACGCTAAAGTTCGAATGTCAACCAAGAAACATCTGCAACATTATTCTTACTAAATCCTATAAATTTGTTAAAAGACGCGTGTGATTAATCCCTTCGATATAATGTGACTATATATTTCCCCTCATTTTTTACTCTGTGCATGGTTTCCATGTCTGACCAGCACCAAGCCCAGCACGAATCAGTGATCTTACATCAGCCCGTGGCTTCTGAACCGGCACGGGTATCCCGGACTCAGCTGTCCCCTGGGTGTAACGGACCGCCTGTTCACAGCGCACGACGTGGGCCTGCATCTGGGTGACAGCCGAGCACAGTCGGCCCACCTTGCTCATCAGCAGAATCATGTTCCACTATTTCACCTAGATAAGTTGGGGAAACCCCAGACAGACACACACACACACACACACTCTGAGCTGATTGGTGGCTCACAAAATTCAGAAATGCATGACCGATCAGGAAAATGTTACACAGGCTTATATGTTCTGCCATGTTAACAACATAACAACATATTAAACATATTAAATATATTCAATATTAAATAGCATGAACTTGTTAAAATACATTCTTGAATGGAATTGGGGGGGGGGGGGGGTCCACTCTGCTTGGTGCCCCCAAGGACGTGGTGCCCCTGGCCACGTGCCCAGATGCCTGTGTGTTTAATCCGGGCCTGCACACACATCTCAGGAAGCTAAGAGTGGGTCTCCTATCAGCCAAGACCATTGTGACACAAAAGCCATGAGAATATTTCCAAAATAAACAGGGCATCTCATACGGCTGTTGATTTATAAGGGTTGTGAAGTGATATGATCGAAATGAAATGACAAAAATGATTATACTTTATTGACCCCCTATGGGGAAATTGTCTTTTTTCCTATCCCATCACCTTCTCCTTAGGAGACAGCAAGCTTTGCAGCGAAGGGCAGCCACTTGTAACATATGCTTTGTAAATATTTTGCGCAGCAAGTATTTCACTGTACTTGTATAAATGGCAATAAAGTGTTTGAATCCTTTTGAACGCTTCATGATGACTATGGACAATGTCATGCATCCCATTTACTCGTACCTGGATTGTATTACTTTTCAGAGTACAGTGGTACCTCAGAACTCAAACTTAATCTGTTCAGAACTCCGGATTGAATCCTAAAACGTTCGAGTTCTGATTGAATTTTCCCCATAAGAAATAATGGAAAACCAACCCCCCCTCCCCCCCAAAAAAAATTACACCTAAACATGTTTTTTAGCATTTAAACACAAAGTGAACAGGATAAAACAGGAATAGCATATTCTGTACTAAACACATCTAAGCACATTTATCAAAACAGTAATTTGTAAAGTAAAAAAATAAATGTATCTAACAATGTGTCCTGCCCCGATCGTCTGCTCCTTCCATGTGCCACGCCCCCTCGATAACCCCGTGTGATCAGCTGTTTCTGGTTGTTGTCATTAGACCTCTGTATTTCGTCCGCGTTTCAGTTTGTTTCCCCAGTCCGGTCATTGCATTGTCCGTCTGCGTTTTGCCTGCCTTACCTGTAGTTAAAGCCTATATTCCTTGATACCCTGATGTCTGCGCCTTTGTCTCAGTTCCGTCCCCGCTTGACACGACAATATTTTTATAATTAAATGTATTAATGGTTTATGATTAATATTAAAACAATGAATAAGAAATCTTTTTTAAATGTATTTTATTATAGAATAATTACTGTTATTGTCTATCACTGTCTAAATATATGTATTCAGTTAGTGTAAACATGCAGGATGCTATCACAGCTAATGCGAGGCTGAGACTGAAGCTTTACCCTTTGTTTTGGCTGTGAGACGTGCCGCGTGACCTATTTCCCCGCACATACAAGTTATCTTAGGTCGGTGTTCACGGTTTGACTTCTGAGATTCAGATCGAGTTCTAGGTAATTTTTTGCAAACTGGTTGGTTCAACTTTTAAGAAATCCGAGTTTTAATGAGTTCGAGAACTGAGGTACCACTTTATATGTGAATCATATATAATGCTCTCCTCCCATAATATTGAAAACGTCCTTCAGCCTTTACACAGATCAGTACCGGTCCTAGGCAATGTGGCCCTAGACAAGCATAAAAACCAGTGCCCACCCTGCTGACAAGTTGGCGCCCCCTCAGAGACTGCCGCCCAAGGCGACCGCCTATGTCACCTATATGCTTGACCGACTCTGGCACAGATTATTCGGCTGTATTCCGTTCAAGGCATTTACCAAGGTGCCAGGAATGAGCTGGTACAAGTGATTGCTGATAAGAAAAACGTTGCACACGGAACAATGTATGCAGTCTCAGAAATACAAGATATGAATTAGACAACGAGTCAAATAGCACCACGTCCAAGAGGGTGTATTCCTGAGTGTCTAATAATACGTTAATCTACGATCAACAAAATGGTGAGAAGAAAGAGAGATTAAAGTTCAACCCGAATGTTTCACCACTGAGAAACCCCAGCATTAGTGTGTACAAAAGCCTACCGAGTTAAAACCTCAAACCCAAAATGTTATCTTTGGCCGAAAAGGTCTGAAAATTAACAAAAGCTGGGTATATAGCTTACTCGATCTGTATTTAAACCTTGGAAGGCAATGTCATCCATTCATAGTAAAAAGTGAATGTAATAAATAACTGACAAATAAATATTATATCGTTATTATATTGGTATGCATACTCTTTATACTACCAACCTGGAGAAATACTTACCTAAATAGTGTAGTCCACTTTAAAAAGTACAATTTGGGGCTTAAAAAATATTTCCAGATTAGGACAATTACCCAGTTTGAAGACAGTTGCATTTAAAGTTCCTATACAGTGATATACTAGGTTGTTTTCGACTCCTTTTGCTCATTAATAAAGATCAAGTTTTCACTTTCTCATAACCGACCAGCACATGAACCCAATCTTTCTTGGACAGCGTGCAAACTTTACAAGGATCACTTTGGAAAACACCCAACGCGCAAAACAAGTTTGCTTCACTTCACTTGAAGTTCCCGCACAACGATCACTACATTGCATTTTTAAAAGATACATATATACCCTACATTATTGTAGCCTATGCAAAACAGTTTTACTCTTATTACAAATATTGCGGGAAAACATTCGTGCAATTAATTCCCAGAAAATATCTACATAAATAAAGGAAGTCCGTAAAACCGCAACATTGGGGAAAAACACGTGTTTTAGTAGATTTATAATACTAAATCGATTACATGACCTACACACTTACCGACGGGGCTGGTAACCGATACGCTTTGGAAAACGCCTCGATCCTTTGGGTGTAGGTATGTGTCTTACACCATGAGGTCAAAGCTATTATTTACAAATTTGCGCGGTGCCACATTGCCCTGCGGTTTACGGCCCGCCTCAGCGGATCACCGACTGGCTGCGCGCTCTCCGCCGCCGCGCCGTGACCAGCTGACTGGTGCTTAGCGGTCCCCTGGCCGCTCAATCATTCATCAAGCGTGTTAGAAGTACGGCCAGTATTTAAATGAAGGAGGCATGGCTGAACCTGTGCCACCTTTAAGTAATCTAACAACTTTTTCCGGTCTATAAAAAGTTATTTTACGTACTTCCATCTATCTTCCAAACGCTTGTCCAGTGCTGGATCGAAAAGCATAGCGTGTTTAAATGAATGTATACACAGCATGGTCCAAAATAAAAATGTTGAATCATGATTGCCAACTCTCACGCACCTGGCGTTGCACTAACGCCTTCAGGCTCTCACGCACGGAATCTAATGGCAAATCTATATTATTCTGTTATAAACTTAAAAATAGAAATCGAAAACTTTCGGGTAGTCCACAATTCGTATAGACTATATTTACAAGGTAATAAAACTGTTACATGCTTGCAAATGTGTGTGCAGATTCTCTCCAATTGAAAATCTCACTCCAGCCTGTATTGCATATTTTAGCACAAGTTAGACTCATTTAAGTTCCTTATAGCGTATTCTAAATAAATCGGAGAATTTTAAATCTTACAGTATATTAATGATAGCCAATTTTCCTACATAATAAACGCGCTTGTTTATTTGGGTGAAATGATTTAAAAGTTTCCCTTGGTCGCTCACTTCACAAAAACAGTAATAGCATCTATTGTTTAAAGCTTTCATAAATTCATTCAATTAGTGGACTATTGAGTGGACTATAAGGTGGGAACTCGCAAAACGTTTACTAGTTATAACAGAATTCACGGCCATTCACCACTGGTGTGAAAGCAGTTCTTACCCAAAGATTAAAGTAAAAATCAATAACTAACTTCAGCAAAGTTTAAATTTAAACAGAACGTTATGCAACTTGTCGTTTAATGCCACCATTTCAAAATTATGTATCAAAACGAGTACTCTGCTTTAAATTAACTGCATGTAAATACAGAATTGCAAGGGGGCGCCAAACGTCATATTCAGTACATATTTATCGGCACGTCAATAGCTAAAGCATATCGGGTTGTGAACCAAATACGTGAGATTTCTAAAGTACAACGATTATACAGACGAACTGTAAATGGGAAACTGAAAGATGGAGAACTTGGTATCAACGCAGCGTATTCTCCCCTTACAAATTCTCAAAGCAGAGCTGAGTCAATGCAATTATTCCTTTGAGAAAAGAGGGTCAATGTTTGGCTCCCACAAAATCGGGATTGTGGAATTAGAAGCTTAAGTTATAACTTCACAATGTGTTTGACACCTTTAGGAAAACGTCTTTTGAAGATCCTCAATTAATACATTTTTTTTTCTAATCATGTAGCAATCACTGGTGGCATGTACATTTTGTGTAATATGACATTAATGCTGCAGATTGTGAGATCTGCCCTGTCAGGCCGTGATGAAAGGTTTCAGCCGAGGGAAGAGCTTCAGGGCATTCTGCTTCGTTATCTCCATCACTGTTTCCAGGGAGACACCTTTGACCTTGGCAACGTACTCCGCCGCTATGACGATGTTCCGGGGCTCATTCCTCACCTGTAACCCGGGGACACATGGATTGTTTTGGTTGAGCTCTACAGGTGCAGCGAGCTCAACATGCAGCCAAACTGGCCATAGTGCACAGTACAGACATCTGTGTCGTCTAAAAAAGTCACACTGGCATATATGTGGATGAGTGCAGAATACTGTCGCATTAACAGAAACCAAAAACTATCACGGCTCCGCAAAGTGCCAAGCTTCAAGTACAATAAAGACGCTTCTCACTTTTCACCAGGAAAGTGAAAAGATGCAGAATTGCGTATTTTAATCCTTTTTATGAAAGCATAAAAGATAAATGTTTTAAACTTAATAAAGCATTCAGAAAACATTAAGCTGCATTTAAAACCTTTGTAGAAGCATCCTTAGCATGCCATTTTGGTTACAAATACCAAGGTGTTCTGCTGGTCTTGGGTTAGGCTTGTGTTTTGTTTTGCTTGCTAAAATATTTATTACAAAATGAGAAAAATATTCATGCAAAATATGTTCAACATACCTAAGGGTAAAGATGGCTAAACAAAGGCATTTTTTACATAGCATTTCCCCCTGTGTTTATTTGCTATATCATTTGCTGGATTTTCGCACTACCATCAAACATTCCTGCTGATGTCGCCGTCGTGGTCACAAGCTCCTGCTAATCGCTAATCTACCTGCTTCTCTGGGCCGAGGGCTGGCGAATCCGTCTCCAGGCACATGTTCTCCAACGGCAGCTGCTGCACCAGCTTCTGCTTCTTATGCAAAATAACATCCATCATCAAAACTGTGGAGGAGTCCAGCTCTGTGCAAGACCTTCTATTCAAATTACACGGAAATACTGCCCAAGAAAGGCATCATTTTAAACAGCCAAAATGACTGCATGTTTCAAACATTAGAGGTCCTCAAAGCAGAGGAATACCAGCCTGGAAACATATACATGTTTCAAACAAATTATAAGGTTGCTGAAAGCTATTTCTACACCGATTAATCAGTACCTGTTCACTTCTTATTATGGAAGGAGGTATAGAGAAAAAGTAGCCAGCTTTTACACCTTCCATTGCCACTGAGGGCTTTCCATCAAAGGCATGGAGCAGAGCCTTCTGCACTCCTGCAACACAAAGTGACGGCTGTATGAGGTCACGCCACGAGTCGAACATTTAATGCATCGGCCTGCTCTGCACCAGTACCTTGCTCCTTCAAAAGATGAATAGTAGGCCTGCCCGCTGATCTTGAATGAACATTCCTAGATATATAGAAAGGAAACATTTTAGGCTTTTAAATGTATCAGTTAATAAAACAGTATATAAATGTCTATGAATATGAATAGATCTGAAATGATGAATGAATGAAACATTCCTTTATTTGCCATTTCAGCAAGTACAAGTACAGGTACAATGTAACGCCTGTTTTGCATAGCACGTCTTGTTCTGCTTTGATTAGAAACCATAGAACCCACCCAATCATGTAATACCCCTTTTCTTTTATATACTATGTATATATATACAGTATTGTTCAAAATAATAGCAGTGTGTCATTCAATCAGTGAGGTCATCAATTTTGTGAAACAACAGATGTGAATCAGGTGGCCCCTATTTAAGG
>JAODUD010000026.1:17243691-17258600 GCA_026784285.1 Stomatorhinus walkeri
TACACATAGTATTACTATTATTGTATCACAGTGATGTTGTATTCTATATTAGTATTATTATTATTATTATTATTATTGTATATCTTCAGGGTCAGCTTCCTGAAGATATATGGGATGCCTAAGCCACCCTCAGGTCTCACAAGTTTACATTTGCTGAGATAGGGGTACAGAATATATGCAAAAATATGAGGAAACTCATTGCATGATCAGGCCCAGAAAAGAGCAGTTAGCACATTCTGCCTGTAACATAGATGACAATCAAAATTGATCATGAATGATGGAGTCTGTTGGGATTAAGCAGTTTCCGAAAATGGACGGATGGATGATAGATTCTGTAGCATTAAATCTTTATACGTAGGAGTAGCTGAGATGCATTACATTCTGCACCTGGTTATGTCTGCTTCGCCATGTCAAGCTTCTTAGCATTTATCTATTAAACTAATTAAGTATTAAACTTATTTCCACTGTGTTTCCCTCTTTTTAAATACACTTAATTGCCAAATGGAATGTATTTGCTTTATTATCTTAAGTCAAAACTGTGTCATGTAATATAGGGATAAATCAAATGATGTGGATGTGCAGTTGTACGTGGTGGTTTTTAAAGATATTTCTTTGAAAGTTGGACCCTGGTCATTCATATTTATAAACACCACATTCTGTGGGGGGTTCTTTAGAATGGGTGAAATAGAATCTTAAAAAAGAAAAAGAATTGCAGTTTCGCACTGATGTAATGTTGAAGGTTCTGAGAGCTTCTTTTCACTTTGTTTTCCTTTGTGTTTTTTGGAGAGATTGGATAAAGGTTTTCTTTCTGTACTAAATTTAAAACTTACATAAGTGTCACAAATTTTGATATTTTTATGTTCGTCTGTAATGTTAAAGTCAACACTGGTTTGCCATTTCCTAAATCTGTCTCAAAGACATTTCTTTATCATTCATTAATCTGACTGACAAAAAAAACATGCTTGCAGTTTTATCAGAACTGGTTATTTTTCCAGATTCCAGTGTAGTCAAATGAGCTGTTTTTCTTCCTCCAAGATGTCTTATCTGAGACTGCAGACATAAATTCTGAAAAGTCTGCACTTTGAGTTAGAGGCAGATGATTTAGCCATATAATACAAAAGAATAAGACAGTGGATTTGTAATCTGGAGGATGATGTCATCTTCAGATGGTATCTTCCTTAAGCCCAGATAATGTTACAAGAAAATTGTCTTGCATATAGGAATTAAGAGGTTATAGTTTTCAGGTGTCCAACAACCATTTAACATCTCAGGTAACAAATATCTTAAAATGGATTACTGGCTGTGCAAATCATTTGTCAGGGTCTGCAATTTTGCTCAGAGCACTAATTTAAAATTTTGCTGAAATAATCATTAGGTAGTTGAATAATCATGGACACTGATAATTCAAATAACTAAAGTTTGCGCGTAAAAACATAATTTTCAGTTTCGACTTTTACACATCGATATTATTCTTCATTAAAGAACATACATGATTATTAATGAGAAAAAACTATTTTTATATTATTTCTAGTGTCTTATTAACCTGAATTGTTCTAACTCCTGTTTTTTATGTTCTTTTTCCAGATATCATGTTAATTGTGCCGGCAAGCAGATGGAAACAACACAGGAATGAATTCATTTGTTGTGTTAAACTTGATTTGTATGAACTTGTTTTGAAAGTGAACAAATCAGCAAGATGGTAAAAATGTGCCAAACCTTGAAGAAATCTGGTATGAGCAAGGAAGGCTTTTGTTAATGTAATCAGCAGCTCCTAGGTGGACTCATGTGAGGTCAAGATGCAACACCCAACCGCTAAAGACTACCCTTCTGGAGAAGACAATTAATATGTCCGCAAACTCAGGAGCTCTTTGACCATCATCCCTTCGGACATTCCCTGCAGTGCAAAGGTTGAAAATGGAGCCACCTGAATCAGTTATTGGGCAAACGTCTAAAGTGGAGACCCGAGAGAAGAAGACAGATGAAGGCGCGGGCATTTCGACACCCACAGTCAGCACTAAAAGAAGCACTTTTGCGGATTCAAAAGGGAAAGGTTATGCACAGCTGGGGTCACGAAGATGTTTGGCAGAAGAGCATTTTGGCAAAGAACTTTCTTCTGTGGCGGGCCAGTCATCTCTAGAAAGACAGTGCACACAGCGTTGTCCTCGCGGTTACTCCTACCGCTTACGGCATTCGAACCAACAGAAGCCAAAGCAGAAAGGGTCCCTGGCGATGGCGAAACCACCGGCTGACCCGGAAGTGCTTGCCTCGCCATTGATTGGCCAGTTGCAGCTCCTCACATCAGGGCAACAAGCCGATTTCCCTTGCAGGAACTCTCCGCGCGTACCTACCTCTTTCAGCCAGACTTCCCAGTCAGGGATTGATCAGCTAGGGGGCATGCTCAGGAAAGTGCCAAAATCAAAGAAGCCTGGGAAATATGTCTGCCATTATTGCGGAAGGGCTTGCGCTAAGCCTAGTGTGTTAAAAAAACACATCCGGTCCCACACAGGAGAACGGCCGTACCCGTGTATTCCTTGTGGTTTCTCCTTTAAGACCAAGAGCAACTTGTACAAACACAAAAAGTCACATGCTCATAGTGTTAAGGCAGGGCTGATCCCATTCTCGGAGCTGACGTCTGTGTGTAAAGGTGTGGATCCGTCATTGCTGGGCAGAGAAGTTGAAGTGCACTCTGATTACGAGCAGAGCACTGACACAGATGAAGAGTCTGCTGCCTTCTTGAGCAAAGGCAGCCCTGTCCCTCGTATATCTCTCGTGGCGGACAGAAACATCATGGCAATTGGACCGGACTGTACTCAGTCAGCTGAAGAGCTGATAGCGACGCCTAAGGAGGTTCCCATTGTTGTAGCGTCAGAACAGGGAATTCCGTGCACAGTGGGGGAATGCCCTTGGTTCACGGATATCAATATCAGTGGTCATCAGAGTAGTGGGGATGAGTTTCCCACTATCAAACAGAAACTGGCTCTGAGGCTCACTGGGAAAAAAGGGCAAGACTCTGGAACTTCTATGAACCTTCTGAGCCCACATAGCAAAGGCAGCACTGACTCAGGCTACTTCTCACGCTCAGAAAGCGCTGAGCAGCAAATCAGCCCACCAAACACAAACGCTAAATCCTATGAGGAAATTATGTTTGGAAAGTTTTACAAACTTGGCCCAAGGTCCAGGCAAACTGTTCCAATGGCAATGGCCAAAGTCACCAGCTCAGACAGAAATATTATTAATGTACAGGACAAATCAAACACGATGCCAGGTTCAGGAATAGGCAAGGCTTTGGAGTGTCGTAAATCCTGTCATTACACAAAAGATGAGAAATTAATTAACCCAATTCATCAGAATGTTACCACATTTTTGAGGGATGATGTAGATTCACAAATGAAAATAAGCTCAGTCCCTAGGCAGTATTCTCCCAATTTCTGCCAAATTGCCACAAGTCCCTCAGAAGTTCTGCCTGACACCGGGCCTCTGGTGAGAAGCAACTCAGTGCCAACGCCTCCAGCAGGGAACCTCAGTGCGCCGCAAGGATTACAGGGGAGTCATTCATTTGATGAGAGGATGACCTCTGACACTGGCTTTTATCGGAGTTCAGTGGGTCTGAGGAGGCTTAGAAGACAAGCTGCATTTGAGTTCATTGCCCACGAAGGACACATGGAACATGATAACTCAGGAACCAGTTCCAAAAACATTTTTCCACCACCTGGGACAGTACAATTAGATGAAAATATTCCTTCATTGTCAGACTTAAAAGGACATGGCTCATACTCTTCTAGCATAGAGGGTTACCCTGAAGTTCTGGGTCAGGTCAGGGTGATGCATCACAAACAGGTGACAGAAATCGCCACAAGAAAACGAAGGAAGAAAAAGAGTGTCGGGGATGAAGAAGACTTCCCGGTTCAACACGACAATGATTTCGACAGTTCGGTTGAAATGCTTGCCACCGACTATGATTCAAAACAAGAACATCAGCATGGGTTCAGAAGAGCATTTACTGGTATAGGACAGCTTTACAGTATACACAGGGAAGCAGAGAATTCAGCTACTGGTACCTGCATGGCAACAGATGAAACAGTGCTCATTTCAGACCTTGACAGGAAGACTGGAGGGAACGTAATCTCAGTTATTCAGCACACAAACTCTTTAAGTAGGCCCAGCTCTTTTGAGAAGTCAGAATCAATTGACCAAACTTTCCACCCACTGGGTACACTCGCTGGCCAGTATTTGGAGCAGTCCGACTCAGAAAGACCTGGGGAGGTACATGGTTCAGACCTGAAAAGGTCTGGCCACACGGAGCTGCAACAGATGGGCAGCGAACCAGCAGACCAATCTTATCGGTTGCCGCACAAACTGGTCCGTCAAGCTAACATCCAAGTGCCTGAAATTAGAGTGACAGAGGAGCCCGACAAACCAGAAGAGGGGCCAGATACATCAAATAAAGAATCAGAGAAGCATGTGGAGGACTTCCAATGGCCGCAGAGAAGTGAAAGCCTGTCTCAGCTTCCTGCGGAGAAGTTGCCTCCGAAAAAGAAACGGCTGCGCCTGGCTGAAATGGAACACTCCTCTGGGGAATCTAGCTTTGAATCGACCTGCACCAGCCTCTCCCGGAGCCCCAGCCAAGAGAGTCATTTGTCTCCCAGCTCAAGCTTCTCAATGTCATTTGACAGGGAGGAAAGTAATAAGTCGGCCTCGCCGGCTAAGCAGGACGACTTCGGCAAGCAGTCCGAGTTCTTAACTGTGCCATGCAGCGGACGCACTCTCCCTGTACGCAACCAGTCCCCGCGGAAGGAGGTGAGGCGCTCCTCTTCGGAGCAGATGGCATGTGTGTTAAACACCGAGGTGCCGGAGATCCGCAGCAAGTCGTTCGACTATGGGGGGCTGTTGTCTTCGTCAAACTTGAGTGACGTCTATGGTAGCGCTTCAGCAATGAAGGAGCGGAGACGGGGTTATCTAGTTAGACAGGCACCGCTAAGCGTATATCCTGAATCCGTCACACAAGACAAGGGCTTAGCTTTAAAAATTAAGGAAGAACAAATAGAAGGCAACAGTTCCCCTCTATTACACAGCTTATGGCTAAGTACTCCCTCATCTTTGACCGAAAGGCCAAACAGTTCCCCTGCTTATGATGTAGCTTTAGCGAGCAAAGGTGAAGACAGCCATCCAGGGATGGGTTTCCTGAAGCAGAGAACATCTCACTTGCAGGAGCAAAAACGTGAACACTGGTCAACTGAAGCCCTTAACAAAGAGTTAATAGGGAAGCCTGCCATCCTGTCACCTCAGTCAGAAGTGTTCTGTCAGTCCGAGTTAACACAGAGTCAGTATCTTCCAAGGGCTTCTCCTTGGAGTCTCAGTGATCTCCTGTCTAAAGCCTTTTCTGGTAGCACAGGGCTTCTGCAACCATTTCAAACTATCCTACCACCTGAAATTGCTGGTTCGCAGCCACCTCCACTGGACACGTCAGTTCCTGTCAGGATTCAAACTCAGGTGCCATCTTATGGTAGCGTTATGTATACAACTGTCTCACAGATACTAGCTACCCATTCCCAAAGTAACAGTTCAACTTTGGGTATTTGCAATCTCAAGGACAATACTTCGTACACAAAGATCAGTTCAAATGATGGAAAGGTGTTTAGTTTACCCCATATACCAAGTAATACTAATGAACCTGTGCATTACCCATCATGGAAATTACAAGACATTAAGCCTGCCAGAATGAACACAGGAATTCCTCTGACTTTGACCTCTGGAACTATCTCAACCACTGATGCTTCTGGTACTGGTGGAAATAAACGCATATTATCCCCAGCCAATAGCGTGGAGCTCTTCATTGAAACCAAACAGCAAAAACGAGTTAAGGAAGAAAAAATGTACGGTCAGATTGTGGAAGAGCTCAGTGCTGTGGAGCTCGACAATACCCGTGTGACAAAAGCCAGTGAGAAGTCACAGAAGGCAACTGCACCACTGTTACACTTACCCTTCGTCACCTTACCTGCAGCCGAACCTCATTTACAAGGGGTAGTAGATACCCGTGAAGGAATGCAGTCCCCAGAGAGCCTAGACATTGATGAACCTTACTCACCTACAGCTGAAATTCAAGAGATGATGGACAGTAAGGCACCTTTAAAGATGCTGGTGGAGATTGCTACCAGTCAAGATAGCACTATTGTGGGGAGCACGATTTTGCTTGCTGACGTTGGTCATGACCAAATGATTTCTCAGTTCCCTAGTCTGTGCACGTCCACGAGTGTGAGCTGGTGTTTCTTGAATTACACCAAGCCAAACACAGCTCAGACCAGCTCCATCGCCTCTGTTTATGGTTCTTGGTTTGTAAGCTCTTATAATCCAAATCCACCTGACCTAAACACAAAGACAAGCCTAGCAATGCTGCGTTCCAAGCAAAGGAAGACTGCAGAGTCATACACGATGGCTTCTATGTATCCGCAGGGAACTGGTAAAGTTGTTTCCTCACTCTTGTGGAAACAGAAGTTTGACCAGGTGAGTATAAAGCTATTAGCATTAGCATCACGGTACATTATAACTTTATAATTTTTAATGACTAACACCATTCATAATAGTGAAAGTCTTATTCCATGTTATTATCAGTGAGTATCTAGCTGACCATGAAAACATTTGTCTTTTGGTTTAGGAAAAATATATATATATATGTTTTTATCACATGGACGGTTTGTTTTCTCTGTATTTCATGCTCAGGAGAAACCAGAAGTCATGCAGCTAGATGTGAAGTTGGAGAAAAGAACAAAAGAGTCCAACGTTAGAGAACGAGTAGCTGAGGCCCACAGGCACAAGGAGCCTTCAGGGAAGGCAGCCGAGCTGAACCGCATCAAGATTTTTGAAGGAGGGTAAGTATAGGGGGCTTCTCTGTACAAGTGAGAGTCCCCCGTAAAAGAATATAATAATTTTGACCATCATAAGTTAAGACTGCATGGCGTGTGGCATGCCGGCCCAGTAGGTAGACCGTTTACCTCACATTTTCAAAGTTAAGGGTTCAAATCTCCCCTCTGTTGGGTGAGTGTGGAGCTTCCATGTTCCCCCCATATCACAAAAATTTCGCAGTCCAGAAACATCAGGTTCATTTGTGTCTCTTAATTGCCCACAGTTTGTACATGCCCATGTATATATTACTTTATGGGGACCCAGTGTCCCCGCAGTGTGACGAAAAATCTGCGAATGCAATCAAAAAACTGAAAATTTCAAAAGTCTTGTACTTTGGTTACTTGTAGTTAAGGTTGCGGCCAGGTAGGGGTTAAAGTTGTCATAGTTGAGATCAGGGTTATGCCCATAGAAATTTATGGAGAGTCCCCACAAAGGAATGGATACGTAATGTGTATGTGTGTGTGTTTGTAATTATTACATTGTGGGAACCAGATTTCCCCAAAATGTGATAAAAACCTATAACTTTTAACCTTGTTGGGGATTTTTCCAGTCCCGACAAAGATAACAACAATTTTATAATGCAATAAAAAAGCTAAAAATGCCAACAGTCTAATGTTTAGTTTGGTTACTTATGGGTAAGGTTAGGAATGGGTGGGGGTGAAGGTTGTCATAACTGGGACATAACTTGTGAGTCCCTACAAACATAAATATAATTGATCTGTGTGTGTGTGTGTGTGTGTGTGGATTGGTATGCTGCAGAGCCCCTGGTGATCCCGACCAGGAAAGGCAGTTAGATGTTACATGGCTAGATATCTAGGTGGAGCACTGCTGGTCTGCTATGGTCAGTGTTTTTTTTAAATCTTTTATTATTTATAAATCTGACACTTTTGCTTTAAAAAAAACATAAGAATGAAACCCAGAAGGTGAGCGTGCATTAATGGGGTTACTTGTCTGACCATGAAGTATACCACATTTTTACTGTGGTTAAATGGCTCATAATGTGTGACAGTAGCAAAAAGAGCAGCGTTTTCAGCTGGAAAACTCGTCGCTTGCCAGCAAAATCTGTTCCCGCAGATGTAATCTATGTCTCCACGCAACGTTATAAACCTGATACACGAGTCACTCTCGTTTACTGACAAATTGTGAATATTTCATGCAGTGCCTGTAAAAAAAATCTATTTTTAAACATCCCAGAAGTAAGCTGTGCTTATTTATTTATCTGATACAGTGTGTGCCTGCAACAACTCAATGGAAAAGTTCATAAGAATATAGCAAAACTGTTTATGAGAGATTTTCATCTGCTGTGGTTTGGCATGGATTTCTTGTGGGAGCGTGTGGCCAGTTCCTTGGAATGCTAAACTACATTTCAGTTAATGAACATGAGCTTGGTGAATATGATTCAACATTTAAGGTTTTTCATCCTCCATGTGCAACAAGTATATTACAGTGCTTGCTTGTTATTGTACAAGGCTGACAAACAGCTACTAACAAATAAATAGCCAGTAGATGGATGAGTAACAGCTAGGCATCAGGATTAGCATAAGATGCAAGTGCAAGTAATATCACAGGGGTCCATAATTAGTTTTTAGCTCTTAGCATCCACGTTAGGCTCTGTCAGTGACCCTGAATAAGACAAGTGGGCACAGAAAATTATTGGATGGCTGTATGGGTGATGATGGATAGTGATGGAGTCACCAAATTGTTTGTAGCTGTGAATGTGTGTGTAAATAGTATGTGTGCCCTACGGTGTGTTGGTGTCCTATCCAGGGTTATTCTCTGCCTGGTGTTCGTAGCATCCGGGATAGACTCCGGACCCCTGCATGCCTGAATAGGACAAGTGGGTAGAGAAACTTGATGGATGGATTGATAGATGTATGAATGGATGCCTTCAGATAGCTTGGGAGGAAGAAACTCTTCTTAAATCTGATACTTGATGTCATCATGCTGCAAAACCTTCAATCGGACCCTAGGGTGGTGTAGGTCCTGTGAGATCCCAAACTTTATTGTGGCAGCGGTCGATGTGTATCTGACGAATGGACGGCTGTCCGGTCCCTATGATCTTTTGGGCCGGCCTGCTTGCAGAACATGCTGTGCAATATCATCTCCTGATGTTAAGGCCTGCTTGGGTCCCAGGTACAAATCCAATGAAGACTACGTTTATGTGAGGGGCCGGGGTAGAGGGAAGTACATCTGCGAGGAATGCGGCATCCGCTGCAAGAAGCCCAGCATGCTGAAGAAGCACATTCGCACGCACACTGACGTCCGGCCGTACGTCTGCAAGTTCTGCAATTTCGCCTTCAAGACAAAAGGTTGTTTTTTTTTTTTTTTTTAGAATGTATGATATGTTTGTTAAGAAAAACAAAAAAGCGTCCGTGTTCATACATCTGCAAGTTCTGCAATATCACCTTTAAGACGAAAGGTTGCTTTTCTAGAATGTACCGTGTTTGTTTGTTTGTTGAACAAACAAAAAAACAACGTTAACCTGGACTTCTTTGATTTCTGATTTAGGAAACCTGACGAAACACATGAAGTCCAAGGCGCACATGAAGAAATGCGTGGAGCTTGGCGTGTCTTTGACGTCCGTGGAGACACCAGAGGCAGAGGAAGCCGGTAAGCAGCAGAATTACCGTATTTATTTCTGTAAATACAAAATATCTAGCATTTCATTCTCATTATCATTTGCCGTGATCCACGTCCTTTACTTGGTTTGGTTTTGCAGCCGAGCATCACAAAGGGGTAATTAGTGTGACTATCATGTGGTTTGTTTTAGACAATGTGGATGAAGGACAGAGGACATCTTGGAAGTCCGACCGCACGGGAGTAATCGCTGAGCACCAGTTCTCTGATGCCGATGACTCTGAAGGGGTCGAAGAGGAAGCCGATGAGAATGAGGAGGATGATGATGAGGATGAAGAGTATGAGGGTGACTCCACACCCCGGACACGTTCCAGAAGCACAAGCCCCCAGCTGTCTGGGTCACCCTCTGTGCCCATCACTGCCTCCGCGGTGTCCCTGGGGGCCTCTTCCGACTTCCTGTACCCAGCTGCCAGGCAGCCACTCTTTGGGCTGCCTGACATCCAGCTAAGACAGAAAGGTGATAGGGCTTGCAAGGCACAGATGGTGGAGGGCCAGAGGTCCACGCAAGGGCTGACGGGCGATGAGCATGAGAAAAGTCTTAATATGGTTGGCTCCTTGGACAAGACCTCTGCACTGTCACCAGAATACAGCTTCACAACCACCGATTTTTCTCCATCTAGTCTGCCATCCCCTGGCTACGACTCGTCACCGCACAGGGAGCCCTCGCCCACACCACACAGGTACCTGTGTCTTTCGCGGGAACTCCTATCCCAGGGGCATCTGAGGCATGTGTCTCCAAAGAAGGACACCTCCATCAGGCGGGGCTTCTCTCCACGAGCGCACTCCTCCGCCGACCTGATCGCTAGGCCTGTGTCACCTGGAAGGGACATAACTTGCAAACGTGAGCTGTCTCCCAGGAGTCGCTATCGAGGCACCATAAGGCCCGTGTCACCTCGGAGGGGAATGCATCACCACGGTGTCCCCTGGAGCCAGGGATTGAACCTACCATCAGAATTAACCACGTTCGACAGTCGCTCAGATGTAAACATGGTAGGTATCACTGGATATTTCATTTCTTTGATGGAAAAAAACCTTTAGAGAAGTTTTGGATTTCTGTATTGTCTTTTTCATTAGTTCTGTCTTGTTGTTCAATTTTTTAAATTCTCCTTTGAGAAAAACATGATACAAATCTCTGGTTTCAGGAGCAGAGGAAAAGCTCTCCCCAAACATCACACCTTCCCAGTGAAGACCACTGCAGCTTAGTACCTCCAAATACCCAGCAGGGTCTCTTCAGTCATCTCCCCCTGCATTCCCAGCTCCTGGTACGGACACCGGTCTCCACTGTCCCCATTGGGGGGATCCAGATGGTTCCAGCAGCACCTCTGTCTGCCGGAGGTCTGCTGAAGAACACGCTGGGCGAAACCGTCGCCAGCACCGTACCCTTTCAGTGTGGCGAGGCTAGCCGTAAAGCAGTGGGTGACTTAACCATAAAGCAGGAGGGGCTGCCCGTTCCCACCCCTCAGAGAGTCAGCCAGGATGCCGGGGACAAGGCCCGCGCACCGGATGAGAGCGTGCAGATCTGCATGAAGGCCATCGCCTCCCTCAGGATCAGCGCGGAAGAAGCCGCGCAAGAGCATCCCAGTGACCGCCAGCCGCCTTCCCATCCTCACGTGAATTCCTGAGACGACACGCGGGTCACAGCTCCAGCAGCGTAGCGGTTTCCGATATCCACACTGTCCCAGGACTGACGTGTCAACTTTCCCCCCACCCCTGGCCAACTCAGCTCTGGACGGCTCAGGCTTGGCATGTCCTCCATCGCCCTGGGCAGCCTTCCGCACTACGAGTTCCAGGGAGAGATTTACTGGCAAAATGACCCGAGGGCATTACCAATAAGCACAAAAAACCGGACAAGGAGTCACGGATCACAGGCAAAAAATATAATAATAATACATGCAAACACATATACAAACACACAGAATTCACACACCATACATTGGTACTGAAGTCTTTACATATACCAATAATTTAATATTGTAGTTTGAATGTAAAGTACTGTATTGCATGCCTTTTATAACATTGAATTCCAGTAATTACAAATTAAAAAGTGGTTGTGTATGGTTATACTGTATATACTGACATGTAAGTCTGGCCAAAATTGCTCATAGAAGTTTGTTGTCCACTCTGGTACTTCTCAATGTTATGATATTTGTGCCTTTTCTTTATTTTTGTGCTATGATTAAGTCTATATTGAGAATGGAGAGATGTACATATATCTGGTTTGTGTAAATTCCCTTTGTAATAAATTTGAACTTAACAGGAGTCTGAAAGATGTGAAGTATTAATACATGTGAGGTTGCACTGAAACATATTTTTACATGAATGGAGTCTAAATATTTTTGTGTACAGCTGCTACTCTGAAATTGTATTTACAGTGGTATGTAATTATTATTGTTGCCTCTTTGTATGTATCGATCTCTGTCACTCAATCTGAAAAACAAATATGAAATATGTATAGTGTAAAATTGCTTTATGTATAATAAACCTTAATGTCTGTATATGCATACATATGATGAGATTAACATTTTAAGCTCATGTTTGGTGCATTTGTTGCAAGGTACTGCTGCTATAAATATGTATATGAAATTTTAATGAGCAAAAATCTTAGGGTACTATCGTAATATATAACAGATTGGAATTTTAAAAAGTGCTATCATTTTAAATGAATGTTTGTTAAATGTGTACAAAAATGAAAATAAACGGCACTTTTTTCTTGAGTCTAAGTGTGTAGAAACTAGCTGGATTAAGTGGATGGAATTTAAATGGCAATTCATTGAAAATCTGTTGGCCTTAATTAAATAATAAATTAAACTGGACACCCTGTTACAGGTAGGCTATAGTTTACGTATGTATATATAAAAATCTGTGTTATTTGCTTATTGTCTATACTCGCTGCACTTTGTTACTTGTGAATCATGTTATGTAGCTATGAGGCTACAAACACTGGCACAGACAATACTTACAGGATATTATAAACAAAAATTAGTATTTTTCTTATGTGTAATTAAGAATAGTTTTCCTACTTGTTCATTTCTTTTCGTTATCCTTCTGCCCCTCTTTGTAAATCTGTGCTTTTCTTCAGTGCGTACCTTCAGTGGCGCTATAGCAATAAATGAAAAGGACGTTAACCAAATAGCCCGTAAAGTCTGATTTTCGTAAATGTGCTTGTTTGTCGCGCGGTGATAATTTCAATGTCCATTTATCGATCTGCTGGAACTACTTGTAGTTTTAACCGGTGGTACAATATACGAATACACAATAATAATTTATGATTTTAGCTAATTGTAATAATTTGAATAATCGCTTAATAGGGGCACGGGAAAAGCATTTCAGTGATTTTGATAACGTAAAACAAAATGGTACGCCAAATGACTAAATGGTCAAATTCCTGATTGTTATATTTTCAGAACAAGAATTTCCAATGTAATATAAAAAAATAGTCGAGAAAATTCAATGTAAAAAAGTAGAAATATACATGATATACAAGCATGTGCTGCACTGACTGCACAGTATCTATACAAACAATACTATTTAATAGAAATTTGCAAATTATTATTGTAAACGTGATCGAGGTTGCATAACTGTCCACAAAATACTTTTAGGCCTCATATGTACACACTTCCATTATTTTGAAACATAAAAGTCTTACAGAAGCAGTATGAGTTTACATGTCATTTATATGTTTAGAGATATTAATGAAGATTTATACAGTGATATCTGAATGAAATAATGAATAATGTAACTAGCAAGTAATTCAGAGTCACACTTACCCCTAATGTACCACAGCCTTATTATGTGTTTCCATATTCATTAGGCAGTAGCAGGATAATCACTGATCCATCAAACAAATAGATTTCCAACAAAGTGTCTGAGAAAATCTCTGCTACTCCCAGGGACACCGTAACCACAGTAACATAAAGGTGAGGCTTAACTTTTTGTCTATGGCGCAAACATCGTAACGTCACATGCAGAGGCAGAGCCGGCTCAACCTTATCAGGGGGGGCTAGGCTTTAGTTGGGAGGCCACCGTACCAAGAAAATCGATGATCATTTCACTTCCTCTGCAACATAGGTAATTTGGGGCCCTAACCAACTCCCATTTCTGCTTATATCGGAGTCTTCCCTAGTATTAATAACTACTTGGCATAGTGACTCAGGGGACAGCAAGGTAGCTTCACATCTCCTGCATTGAAGGCTCCTTTCCTGGCTCCAGCCCTGCGTGTGTGGAGGTGAACCTCTCCCGGAAGCTCTCCCGGTTAATTATCATCTCTAAAACTGCCAGTATTATGCGTTAGTCCCCTGTCTTGCGCCCTGTGCTTCTTGGGATCAACTCCAGGCTCACATGTATCTTAATAAGCAGCTGTGCAATGCAGGAATTCAGTTATTAAGAAGGGCACTTTCCTCCCGACCCATCACTCACCAGAGGTGTTACCCACCTGAAGTGATGATGACGACAGAGGTTGGTCTCCCTGAGGTCTGCATCACATCTGAAGCAAAGTACTTCATTGCCATAAACCCCGAAGCCCATGACTCTGCAGAAGAGCATGTGAGCCAAGCTAAAGAAGAGAGTGTGTAAGGGATCAACCACATCGGGGGGCTTCAGCTTAAATAAAAGCAGAAAAGAAAAAGAAGCAGGTTGTTCTGAGAGACTTAGAAAGCCAACAGACACAGAAAGAGCTTGTATCCTGAGAGCAGAACTTACAATGCGACTTAAGATCGGTTTCTATTTGAAAGCATTTATTAGGTGCATTTTTTCTTTAATTAATAGACATACCACAGAATGAGTACATATCCTCCATAAATAGCTTATTTTTAAACAGAAAAATTGCAGCAGTTGCAACTGTGTGATCCCTCATAAAAGTTCTTGATATAGTCAAGCCTCGGCTAGCCAAGGTCATATCTATCGTACCACACGTTCCCTTCATAGAGAATCTGTCAACATTCCACAGAGTCCAAATCACATTCTTATGCTGTCGAAAGTCCTTGTTTATGCCTATATCCTCTTAATCTGCCACACCTTTATCAATTTAGCCATTTGGCAGGAAAAAAAACAACACAAAAGTGAAAAACAAAAGAACATGTGGTCCCACAATAATCCCCACTAAGCTCTTTGTCGGCCGAAAAGGAGACTGCTGCATGACACAGATGGAGGAAAACCTGCTACAAAATGTAGTGCAGTTGGTGCATCACTGAACAATGATCGATCATAATTTTAATTTATTTGTGTCCTGAGTGGCTTGGGATAGACTCCCACCTTTCCTGTGATAAATGCTCAGCAAATGGATATGGATACACACAAACACACACACACACACACACACACGCACATGTAGGGTAAACATATCCTTATGGGGACCGCTCATTCATTTCAAAGGG
>JAODUD010000026.1:17258700-17277726 GCA_026784285.1 Stomatorhinus walkeri
TAAGGGAAAAAAAACAGATATTTATCACATTATGGGGACATTGTGTCCCCATAAGTATAGGTATACCCGCTCGCACAGACATACACACACACACACACAAAGACACACACACACACACAGACACACACTCGCAGACACGCAGACACACACACACAGACACACACACACACGCACAGACATACACACCCACACACACACACACGCACACACAGACAGGTTTGTAATTATAACTTTGTAGGGACTTTCAATTCATTTCTATGGGGAAAACTCTAATCCCAATATGACGACCTTAAGCCCTACCCAGCTCTAACCTTAACCAGAAGTAACCAAAGTAAATATGGCTATGTTCACACTGCCATGCTGAAGTGACTCAAATCGGATTTTTTAATGTGATACAGAACTGATCTTTTCAGGGCTGTGTGAACACGCAAATCTGATCTTTTCAAATCAGATTTGTGTCACTTTCATATGTGGCACTAAATCGGATTCGTATCCGATTCGCAGCCGTGCGACCTGAATGTGAACGCTCAGATCGGAATTCATGTGGCTTTTTGCTTATACGCATGCGCTGACATCATCAGCCTGCACCGGCAGCGTGGGAAGGTAAAAATGGAGGAGAGCTGTGATAAGTCAAAGGAAGGATGGAGAAGATGGGGATTTAATTGATATTTGGGGAAATGAATCTGTTCAAGCTAAACTGGAAGGAACATATCGTAGTAGAGTAGTATGTTTGTGTTTGAGGCCCAGGTATACATTAATCAAAAAACTAGAAATGCCAAAAAACTTGTATTTTGTTTGGTTTCTTATGGTTAAGGTTAAGGCTTGGGAGGGGTCACGGTGGCCACGACTCCCCCCAACTTCATTGTTACCATCCTAAGAAAATCCCTCTGTCCCACGCAAGCCTAGCGCTGCAGAAGCTGCTCCGCCCAGTTATTTTGAGCCCTGCCTGTCACAGCTGTCCCTATGCTGCCTGTACCTCTGGGACCTCACTTTACTTCCCTCTCTCCTCTCTCCCCTCTGGTCCCGGTAAGTTGCGGCTCCATGGTCTCTCCTCTGTGTGGTCTGCAATTTTTGTACAGAAAGTGTGCTGCTAATTTAGCACGTTTCTCTGAGGACGGCACCGCTTCTCGCTTGCATCGGAACAGTTACATTACAGAGTGCAGTTAACTGTGTGGCTCGTCTGAGTCTCCAGTAGCCAGAAATTCTTTAGCAGGTAGCACACACACACGCACACACACGCGCACACACACACACACACACACACAAATACACAGACATACATTTTGCCAAAGCACATTATTTTACATTGGAGTGAATCATGGTTTGTGAGCCTGTAAGTCAAGATGTACAAAGTCTTTAAGACACATGTAAATAGTACGTTCCATTCAGACAGGACAATATGCAGCAAGTCTATCTGAAATAAGCTAGCTCAACTTGAACGTTGAGACTGAAGACACTTTGGCTCCAGCGTAAATCCCGTTACAATTCAGTGTGCAGTTTTGTAGTGGGCTCTGAATTTATGCTTTATACCATACTATCACTGAATGCAGTAAGGACAAGGCTGGAATAAAAAATAGCTTGACCATATTAAGACGTTCCTAAAATAGACTATGGCACTGGAACAGGTGCCATGTGACTGCCTGTGGAATCAGACGGGGTGTTGGAGATGGGGGAGGGTCAGAGTGGAGAGCTAACTTCCTGCAGATAAACAGGGGAAGAAATACTACATGACCTCTGGCTCGGGTCTTTTCAGAACAGAACGCTCAAGGAACCATTTGCATGCATGATTGACATTCAAGGCATATTTCAGAAAAATTGGCACAGTACTTCTGTATTAACTTTCCAGGGTCAGGAAGTATATATTTACTGATCACCGACATTGATCTACTTTGGAATCTCATATATATTCATGTTTTTTTTTTCATTTTAAAGCAATACACTGAAAGGATGAGGCTATTACCACAAAGTCACTGTAACCAAACTATTGTCTTTCATACCATGACATACAACTGTGTGTTTTGCTCTTGTTTTGCTGATTTTTCAAGAGCTGTATAAAAAATGGTCAGGCTACAGTGCCAGTCAAAAGTTTGGACACACCCACCTTAAGGTTTGTTTGTACGATCTTCTACATATTAGAATAATTATAGACATCTAAAATATAAAATAACACATATCGCATTATGCTCTGACCAAAACAACCGTTAAACCAAAAAACACTCATAATAATTTGTTGGGGGCTGGGAGGACTTCTCTGGTTCAAATCCCTGGATCAGCAATGTGATCCACCGTTTGGCCCTTAACTCCAATTGCTCCAGGGGCTGGTTGATCCAGCTTCTCCTCTATGTCAGTGTCATAGGGGCCACCTGGGAACCATCCATCCATGCATCCATCCCAAATTTTTAAGTATAAGGCCACATAGAGCTTGGAGTCTGTCCCAGAAATACAGGTCAGCAGAAACCCGGGATGGGATGCCAGTCGCCACAGAACCTGATATTCATGATAGTTATGCACATTTGACGTGGCCAATTTCGAGTGGAATGATTCTCCAGTTCTGTCTGGGTTTATTCACGCAAAGTTATTTCCCCAGGCATGTCTGGTAGAATGGAGACACAAGCCACACTCACAGAGGTCACCGCTGGTGCCTGCAGCGCTGCAGATCGACGTGTGGACATGACGGAAGAGTTAAACCAGCAACTGGAGGACATCATCAGTACGTACCAGTCAGAGGCTAGCCTGGTGGAGCCCGAGGAGCCTGAAGAACTGATCGCAGAGCAGGATGTGGTGGTCGCTGGCATGATGGACACCAGTGTGGGCAAGGACCAAAAACCGGAGAAGAAGATGCTAAAGGCTTTAGGTGGGTATTCACGGAGCATCAGAAACTAATTCACAAGGACTTAGCCAAATAATTATATCTGAATGGAAAAGAAAAATTAAACGTCTATGGAGAGACTTAAATGGAACCGCATAATAAAGGCTGAAATGGTACTGAAATGCTGAAATGGCCATTTTCCAGACCGTGATGGATAACATTCAACTGCAACCCAGTGTTAAAACATAGAGATGACTTGGTGAATAAAGTGCACGATCACCTGGTTAGATGGATTCTACTTGAGTATATTCAAATCCACATTAAGGATGTTCATGGGCTTAGATGAAAAGGGCAATGTGACCTTCTCTGTTAATGCAGGGAAGGAGGGAATGATTCTGATGCAAAATTTGAACAAGCTCAGCACTCCAGACGCAAAACTCGAGGCAATTATCAAGAAGCATGCTGAACTGGTGAGTGGCCCTCCCAGCCAGCCTCGATCGATAGCAAATAAATATAGCCGTAATAAAAATAAGCTTGACAAAGAACACTTTAAAAGAAGATGACCTTTTGACTCTTTATGTCTGTCTGACTAACAAAAATTGCATAATGGCAGTTCTCGTTCATTTGCCTCAATTAAGCAGAAATAAATCTATGGCTGCATTGGATGATGCGGCCAGTTTGAAGCTTTAAATGAAGAAAAGGAAAGAATTTTATGTATAATTTTAGTTATAGGTTTTACTATAATAATACTATTGGGTAAATTTATAAGAAAATGCTATGAAGAACTAATAAAAGTGATGCTTACTGTATATGTTTGAAGTAAAAGTCCTTGCTGTTGAGATATGTCCTATAGAAGGTTACGGGAATCTCCCATGCTCACGTCCTTCACAGCTGGAGGAACACCGCACAGACCAGAAGCAGCTGAAGGCCCTGCAGAAGAAACTGGTGCAGGTGATGAAGGAGAAGGATCTGCTGCAGAGCGAGCACAGCCGGGCAGTCTTAGCCCGGAGCAAACTGGAGGGGCTGTGCAGGGAGCTGCAGAGACACAACAAGACGCTCAAGGTTTTTTTGCACATCCCATCATGCTCGCTTCTGAGACACACACACAGACCAAAGCATAAGGTCTGGGGGAGGCGGAGGGTTGCTGCAAGAGATTTTGGGCCCCTAACCCAGACCAATTTAACTATGTTTCAAATTTCTTTGGGGTGGGGTGGAGCATTTAGCACTGCTGCCTTACACATCTGGGACCAGGGTTCGAGTCACTGCCTGGGTTCTATGTGTGTTCTATGTTCTTCACACATCATCATGGGGTTTCCTCTGGGTGCTCCATTTCCCCCCCACAGTCCAAAGACATGCTGAGGTGAACTGGAGTTACCAAAGTGCATGGGACTTGTTCCCTGCCTTGGGCCCGTAGCTTCTGGGATATGCTCCAGACCCGCCGTGACCGTAAATAGAGCAAGCGGGTGCAGAAATTGAAAGCATTAAAAAATGAATGATATTTCAGTGCCCCTCTTGGAATAGTCCCAACTCCCACACCCCTTCTGGCACCCCTGGCTCTAGTCAGACATTTGTCCAATGCTCTGGAGCATTTCAGGGAATTAAGGGCCCGGCACAATGGTCAACATGTAACCATTCCGCCAAGTAAGGGATTTGAACTAAGAACCTTCCAGTCACACACATAGAAACCTAATCCACTGAGCCACAATATCCAAAAAGAAAACATTACATAACTTTCCTCATCATGGAATCACAACTCTGCAAAACAGACAGGGACACTGACCACTAAACTAATGCATTGCTTGTTTCTGGTGGTCAGTAATTTTTACTTGGTTTTTTGGTGTTTTCTCACGTGCTTCGTGGCTGTAGGAGGAGACCCTGCAGAGGTGTCGTGAGGATGATCTGAAGCGCAAGGAGATCACCACACACTTCCAGAACACGCTGACGGACATACAGACCCAAATTGAGGAGCACAGTGACCAAAACACCAAGCTGTGCAAGGAAAACAGTGACCTGGCAGAGAAGCTGAAAGGGCTTATTGCACAGTATGACCAGCGGGAGGCGGTAAGTCAGCCTTAGACCCTCAGCATTTAAGGAAAGTTACAACTCATTTGTGGGGAACTGAAGTTCTCCGAAGGTAGCGATATTTTGTTCTGTGGACGTGTTGGTGCATTTTGCATTACCTGCTGATCGGACTGAAGAAGGCGGAACTGAGACCATGCAGAAAATGGACTACTGCATGGGCACATTGAGGACCATCTCCATTTCCTCTTACTTTCCTCCTTCAGAACTTGGAAAAGGTCTTCAAACACCGTGACCTGCAGCAGAAATTAGCTGAGACCAAACTTGAACAGGCAAAGCTTCTGCTCAAGGAAGAGAGGGAGAAACACAAGAATGAAAAAGAATGTGTGAGTCGTACTAGTGGCACAGAAATATTAACTGTAAGATCTGTTTAGTGTACCAATGACAATATGGACAGAGTGTTTTCATTACGAAACAAATTGTAAAATACGGTTACATCCGTGGTTACTTACCTACCATTAGTCGTACCACTTTAACTCCTTCATGTACTTGACTAAGACAATGTGTGTTTTTTTTCTATTTTGAATGCAATTTTTATGAATATCCCCCGGGTTTAATTTGGTCCCAGCTCCTCAAGCAAACTGCCGAGTTAACAATGCAGGGGAAAATTCTGAAGGAGCAGGAGAGTGCGATGAAAGCCCAGGTAAAGATCCATCACACTGTCTGTCATTAAATAATTTGCCCTTTTGATCTTCCAAAGCAATACATTTAGAGTGTTTTCCTTTGTGGTTTACAAGTAACATTGAATCTTTCTCAGCTCTCCATGTACTCTGAGAAGTTTGATGAGTTCCAGGGTACAGTGTCCAAGAGCAAAGATATTTATTCCACATTCAAACAAGATATGGAGAAGGTTAGTCCACCGTAAAATAATGTAGATAAAATGTCATTGAACAATTCATGGCCGTCTGTATTATAATATATACAGTAATAAAGACACATTAAATATATAATATTTTGTAGATGTCAAAGAAAATTAAGAAGCTAGAGAAGGAGTCTAACACCTGGAGAACACGATTTGAAGGCTGCAATAAGGCTCTTGTAAATATGGTTGAAGAGGTAATGCTGAATTATTTCAGTGTTTATACTTTTCAAATCATTATGTCATTGTGGAAAAAATGAAAAGAAGTTCTTTGGATTCATTTATCTTGCTTTTCATGCACATCTTAGAATTGAGCAACCAGTCTTTATTGCATTCTAGAAAACACTGAGAGACAAAGAGTTGGAGCTCTGCACTGAGAAGATCCAAAGGCTGGAGAAGCTGTGCCGGGCACTTCAAGAGGAGAGGAAGGACCTTCACCAGAAGGTCCAGGGGATGCAGCTCCCAGGTGACGAAGTGAAGGTGGAGACGAAAGACGAGGTGCTACCAGGGGAGAGTGCTTCTGAGCACGCACACTTGGAGGTATCCACGACGGCTGGTGAAACTCTACTCGCTCATAAGCTAGCCAGCCTAAAGGTGGAAGAAGCCATATTGCAGGAGATTGCAACGTCATTCACAACCTCGGAGGTATCTAACCAGGAAGCAAATTCAAGCCAATGCACTGAGGCGCAGCAGGATTCCCAAAAGGAACACCCAGCAGGTCGAGACCAGACCAATAACATCCAGGAAGCCCCTATTTGTTCCAAGTCTGAAGGAACAGACATTAAACTGGAGGCAGTCCATTAGGATATGAGAGATAGATAACAAACATTGGTGGTTGGTCCACATTGCTATTGCTGTGAATCTAATATTCATTGCAAGACTGTGTTTTCTTGTTTGCAAAAATTATCTACAAAAATAAGCCAGCTCTGGCCTTCAACAGCCTGTCTGTCTTTGATTTCTTGCGATAAGCTACTGTTATTTTCCAAAAATCTTTTTTTATCATCATTTTTAATTTCTGGGAATGTGTGTCTCCATTTTTGTTTTTCCCCCTCAAAATAAACATCCAATAAAGGCTTGATATGGTTGCTGGTTTTATGAACTCCAGTTGGTTTTCATTTTCCTCACATTGGCAAGATTTTGGGTGACACATTTTATATATGGAAAACTACTACTGGCTTGCCACTGATTAAACTAACAGTATAGATCTTAGACCTCTAAATATTTAATAAAGCCTTTGAAACTGTTATAATGAAGATCTTATACAAATATTTGATAAAATATTATCACATATGCACAATAAATTTGCTTTCTGTATCTTTCACACTTGATATATTGACAACAATCAATCAAAGTTAATGCCTTTCCAATTTCTAATCAAGTGAATGTGCAGGTGTGTGTGTATGTGGTTGTGTGTATTTAACACCTAAGGTGGACAAAGCCTGCCAGATAAAATACTTTTGGGTTCTGCAAGTTATTAATTAAGTAGAATTTATGAGTATAAATTATTGAAAATTAAGTTGTTGAAGCAATGGAACAAGGACTGGAGAAAGATGATGGAAGATGAAAAAAGTTTGACAAGGTAACATCATATATAGTCAGCCTCTTGCCAGGCGATGGTCTGTTCCAGATCAATTGCTGCATCATTTATTTGAGTCATATTTCACTGTTACATTTTAAGTATATTTTGAGACATTCATGGACATAGTATGTTACTTACATATATTGTAGCATCTGAAATATTTATTCATTATGTTTTGTTTATATTGTATATTGTTACAAAATGTATTTATAACCCTGTTGCGTCCAGGGCGTGTACCCTCCTTGTACCACATTCTACTTTGGATATGCTAGCGGCTCCCCAAGGACTCTGATAAGGATAAGAGGTCAGAAGATGGACGGATTAATGGATCTTTATATAATCCACAGCTAGATGTGTGAGAATGACATCTAGTGGTGTAAAATGAACTTTTAAAATTCTTAAGTAATAATAGTAAAAAAAAATAATATAACCACATTTGTATAACACAAAAAAAGCTGATATTATAAATATACCATTTATAATACTTTATCACTGCCACGGTTCAAAGACACATTAACTGACATCTCTAAATTGATCACAGTGCATGTGCGTGCCCTGCAATGGACGGCTGTCCTGTTCAGGATGTTCCTATACCCTCTGCTCTCTGATGCCAGGGATACTTTCCCTCCCTTATGACCTTGACAAAAAAAAAGTGGTTGGAAAATGGATGAACAGACAGGACGTTGCTATGTGATAACATCTTTGAAAAAAGAAGACAGATTGCCTTGGACATAACACATTTTTTTAACCACTATTGTGAAACTTGCCAAACTTGATATTGAACTTTCATTCAGTGCAATGCCTTTACATACTATAAAATGAAGGACCTGCCGTTTGAATTACTCTTAAGAAAAGGCAAACATGCAGATGTAATCATATTTAATTGGCGGGACCAGGCTTAGAGGAGACAATCTTATTTATGAGCAGCTGAACAGTCTTTGGCCTCCCATGTCTAATTTGCTTGCAAGACTTTGTCAACTATCTGCCTGAAACGGAGCACATAGAATTGACGCTTTCACAGCGTAATTGGCTTGTAAGACATAGTAAAGGGTTAGGGGAAGAGAAAGAGCTGCCGTCTTTGTCCGATTCCTGTATCTTGCATTTGCATCTGGGTGTCCTTTGTGGCCCTCGGCTGAAGTGCGCTCTCCAAACTCCCGCCAGAGCACAAATAGACCGAGAAAGGGAAGTTTCTCCTAGCAGAAGTTCATTTCAAACTGCACAATGCTCCATTGTAAGTCATCCCAGCTCTCCAGCTGATTGGGCTTCTGTCGTCTGTCATGATCGAGGATTTCGTACTGAGCGTAGGAAAAAATGGGGGTATTTTTAATTATTTAAAAATACCCACATTTAGTTATTGAAACTGTGTAAATCCTTGATACTTTAGGAAAATCCACAATGGACATATATTTGCGAAAAAAAGTTATGGGAAATATGTTTTTAAACAGATTCATTTATGGGTACATTTGTAATTTTAGCAGAATTTTTGTTTGTGATGTGTATTTTTTGTCTGTATGTTGTGAGGCTGTATTTAAAAAAAAAAACAGAGCCCGCACTCTCTCACTGCTTTGCTTTCTAGAGGATTTAAATATGCAAGAGCACCTCTTTGTTCTGTTCCAGTGTAAATATCTTCTGTGAGCCAAAAAGGCAGGTTTGGACCTGGACACTGCTTTGATGCATGCTATTTCTCCTCACAGTTTTTTGTGTCTAAAGGGTTTTTATTGTGTGAAACGTGCTGCAATGCTGCAATGTCGGGCCGCTCACCTTAACATGGCTGCGCATGTGTGCTTGGGAGTCCGTAAAGTTTTTTTCTTTCTTCTTCTCCCATAAGAGGAGAGCCTCGTTACTTGCATCCCGCACAGTCAGGCACAATGCTGCCCTTTGACGAGCTGCTGGTCGCCGTAGGAGAGTTCGGGCCTTACCAGAAAAGGCTCTGCATGTTGTCATGCATCACTGGAATCTTCTTCGCCTTCCTTTATGTGGGTGTTGTGTTTCTGGGCAACACTCCGGGACACTGGTGCCGGGAACCAGGAGGGGAGACAATCCAGGAGATGTGCGGCTGGACAGAGGAGGAGTTCAGGCAGCTGGCGGTACCCCGATCGACGCTGGGCACTTTCAGTAGCTGTCAGAGGTTTGACGTGGACTGGAACATCACCCGGGTCAGCTGCAGCAACCCGCAGGAAGACACGAACTCCCTCAACACCACTCGGCTAGTTCCCTGCTCCAATGGCTGGGCATTTGACCCGTCTCTCTCCACCATTGTCTCTGAGGTAGACTTTTAAAATCTGAAGTCGTTAAGCGGATGTTTGTTACATCACCAGCCATGTTACCTCAACGGACTCACAAAAAAAAATTTAAGTTTACTTTTATGACTCAAAAACCATATAAAAATTTAAATAATACTAATTAAAAACAAAGCATATCCTTGAATTGGCAAATTGCATGTTGATTGATATTTTGGTATATTATTTTGATTAATATTGCAGCCCTGTACTGAATGAGTAGCTATGGAAAATGGAGGTATAGATAGATATTTCTTTTTATTGAACCACAAAGTTTTGTGCAGTTTCAGTTGGTATGTGAGAATGCGTGGCAGGCGGACCTGAACCAGGCATTTTTAAATGTCGGCTTACTCCTGGGGGCTCTGGTGATCGGATATGGAGCGGACAGGTAGGAACTCGGTTAGAACAGGCGTATGATGTTTTCATATGTGGTTGAAAAAATCCCAGGACATCACACAAACCAAAAAACAGTTAGGAGCTAGGACCAGGCATATGGCAGAAAGTGTGCATATTACATTAGTTTTGTTATTTCATTTTAAAATGGGGTGTATTTGCCTGAGTAACACTTAGCGATTTGGAAAATGTTGATATCAAAACTTTCATATACAGTAGAGTTTAATGCTTGATGTTAGAACTGACATATACAGTATAACCTTATAACCGATAAGATCTTATGGGCTTTAAACTCTCCAAATCTATACATTATTCCTTTGACCTACCTATTCTGTACAACTAAAGCTAATGCTGTTAGCTTATTGCTAACTTGAACCATTCCCGCTAAGAATCACTCACTTTTCTTTTTAGATATGGCCGAAAGCTCTGCTTCCTTATTTCCATTTTCGGCCTTGGGATATCTGGCATAGGGATGATATTTTCCCCAAATTATATGGTCCTTCTGGTGATCCGCATCATCCAGGGAGTTTTTGGAAAAGGGGCGTGGATGTCCGCTTATGTCCTGGGTAAGAGCCCCGCATCTCACAGCTTCTGGCTGGAGGGCCGCCGCTGTTCCTTTAATGGGATTCGGCCGGGTAACACCGGATGAGCTCATTGCACCTAATTAGGTTGCCGGGGCAGGGATGCAATTAACACGGGCCGTTCCCTTTTCATCACCCAGTAACTGAGATCGTCGGCTCTGATCAGCGGCGACTGGTGGGGACCGTGGCCCAATTATTCTTCACCGCCGGGGTCATCATTCTGCCGGGAATCGCCTACCTCATCCCGTCATGGAAGATGCTGCAATTCTCCATAACAGCTCCATGCTTCCTCTTCTTGGTATATTACTGGTAGGTGGGTCTTTAGAATACGATCACTCTTAAGATGCTTAGCTATCACTTTTTCTTGTTCCAAAGCAAAGAACAAGGAGGAGTCATAAGGGTGTGTGGCCTAAAGCCACCAGCTTCAGGTTACAGACTTTTGCTTCCGCTTCAGTGCTGATGAGCCATGTGAAATACCCAGGTGAGCTTGCAGCACCTGTATGAGCCCCCCTCTCATATATACTGACACCCGAAAAATAAGAAGTTCTGTCCTGACATGTAGTGCTGCTCATTCGCGACTGAGTTGTCCAAGATTTGTTCCACTTCATAATAAAAAAAGGATTTCATTGGCACTTTATTGTGGCACTGAGACATCAAGTCTAATTCATTCAGCTGCAAATTAGTTCATTTGCAGTCTAGTGTCTTCATACAGGATAGATTTAGCAGCAAAAAATCCGAAAGAGTAGAATAGAGTGTGACTGTATTCATACAGTACGGAAGAATCACGGGTGCTTCAGATAATGGTTTAGGTTGCTTTTTGGATTAAAAATTTCATAAAGCATCAATAAATTTTCCTTTTTCTTTAAAAAAAGTTTCTCCATATGTCCATCTTCTGAGTAAATATCCAAGATGGTGTCATGGGAGAGATCGCGGACCTACAGTAGTAGTATAAGTCACAGGGAGGGGACACCCTGAACAGGATGCCTGTCATAGGTTTCTCTAAGTCACATATGACCAGAATACTTTGTGTAGGGATTTATTTCCTCTGAAGGCTCCTTCCAGAGTCCCCACGATGGCTCCTCTCTATGAAAAGGACCACAGAGGCCATGGAGATAGTCAAGCGTATGGCCAAAAAGAACGGAAAATCCCTCCCGCAAGATTACATTAGGGTGAGTGTGTTTGCAATCATCTGGTGTAAAAAAAAAAACATCTAGAAAGGTTATAGACACAGTCTTAACAATTCATCACATTAAAGCAATACTATATAGTATAAACTAGAAGCTTAAAAGCTCATCATTCTTTCCAACATCTCCCCCATCCCCTCCTACACGTTCCTTTTCGGTTTATTAAAACACACATTTCACATGTGTATTTCAGATGCAGCTAGTGCAGCCTGAACTTGAGGATAATTTATCAAGCAACCCAGTTCCCTGGGATGTTTTTAAGACACCTCAGATGAAGAAGATCACTTTAATCTTGATGTATGCATGGTAAGAACCTGGAAACTTTTCACTAATGAATAGGCAACGATTTATTAAATAAACATATTGTAAAGCACTACATTCACATGATCTAAGGATCTTGAATTATATAGAGCACCATTGTTACAGAGATCTTACACCTCTTAGTGATCTACACCACTGACGATCACATGAGTAAGTTGGATATCGTAATTCCCAAGCAACTGCTTGAATATAAGAGATTCTGTTAAAACAGAATGACTGTATATTTATAACAGCCTATTGCCGACTATAGCTTGTGTCTTTCACACACTGTCCACAAAGAAACAACTTCTACTTTAGGCAGCTATAAGTTTCCCCCAATCCAATTTTGTAACTTCATAATGTTTTCTTCACTGCACAATACCACATGATCCATCCATACTACTTAGTAACTATTGGATCATGTAAACTGTCGTCCCATGAAAGCCAAAGCTGTTTTCTTGAAAGCAGAGAGGCACTGTGGACTGAGCCTTCAAACATCCGCTGCTATTTCACGGCCTGTACGTTGAAAGCAGGACATACCTAAACTCTGCTTTGCACACTTCTCCAGGTTTACCAGCTCAGTCGTCTACCAGGGTCTGATAATGCGTACCGGCATCGTTTGGGGCAACCTGCACCTGGAGTTCTTCATAACCGGCGTGGTGGAGCTGCCCTCTGCTCTGCTCTTCTACCTGACTGTGGATTGGCTCGGCCGCAGGATCCCTTTTGCAGCATCTAACATCATTGGAGGGTTGTCCTGTTTGGCCACTGCTTTTATACCAGAAGGTATAAAAGCAGGTGTAAAGTACTTCCCATGTATGCATATTTAGACATTTTGGACAACTATGTGCTTTGTGGGAACAGTTTGGGGAATGGCTGTTTCTGTTCCACCACAACTGTGCACCAGTGCACAATGCAAGGCTTTAATGATGGAGAACAGTGAACTATACAAAAATGGACATGTGTGTTGTTGTTCCATATACTGTAGATATCTCATGGCTGAAGACTGCTATAGCTGTCATTGGAAGACTTGGAATAACACTTGGCTTTGAAATTGTGTACTTGATCAGTACTGAACTTTATCCCACAACATTACGGTAAAGACCTACCACTTTTAGAAAAAGATATTAGGGGAAAAATAATGGCAAGAGATTATAAAACTGTATTGTGTATTTGCATACAATTGAAAAGCATTGAGCTCTGTCAGAAATGATGCAGATATGTACAGTGTTCTATGATGAATCGCCATAGGAACCTTGGCGTTTCTGTCGTGTCGTCTCTGAGTGACATCGGTGGAATTGCAGCCCCGTTTCTGCTCTTCAGGTTAGCTAGCGTGTGGACAGAGCTTCCAATGGTTCTATACGGTAAGGTGTGGTGCAAGCTACACTTCTGCTAAGCTAAACATAAAGACATACTTTAAAGCATACTGCTGTTTAAAGCATACTGCTGTTTTTTCCTTAGGACTCATGTCTTTGATCTATGGGGCTCTGGTATTTCTCTTACCTGAGACAAAGGGTATTGATCTGCCTGAGAGTACTGAGGACATAGAAGCTCTCAAAAGGTAAATAATTCTATTTTTTTTTTTAAATAATGTTCAATTTTCCCAATTCCGTGTTTCCAGTGTGACGTTAAAAAAAGACTTGCAGTATATCGGGAAGGGATCTGTATGCCATAGCTGAGAAATTACTCTTCCATATCTTCGTAGGCATTCACTGGAGCACACAGAAAACTGAATGAATGTGAACCCTAAAGCTTAAGTGATGTTCTTGGAACCAGTAATTACATATACAAGGTCAGCGTTAGTTTTCAACAGTCAAATGAACTTATTTGAGTGCAAAGCGTTGTATGTGAAATTACGGATTTTCCTCTAGGAAAGACTGGAGCAAGGGGAAGTTAAGTTGTTTAAGAGATACCAACAACAGACAAGCAGGTTTGAGAGTTTTACCTGGTTTCACGTGCGTTTGTGTTACTTTTGCCAGAGTTGAAATGGTACATGCAAGTGGGTAGAGGTCAGCCATGCCGGTGCACGAGCTCTCAAAAAGCTGAACAAACAGGACGTGGGGAGGCAGAGCTTCCTCCTCCAGCAAGGAATGGGAAAGTGGGTGGGGCCAGGTGGGGCAGATCCAATCACATAGCAGTGTGAGTTTGTCAGGATCAAGGTTTTTTTTACCCTATATGCAACCTTCTTGCTTGATAGAACTTGCTAAACACAGTGTGTACAGTAGAAATATGATTGGACCTATCTTCAGGTTATTAATGAATGCCCTAAAAATGCTCAAAACATCTTGTCAGTCATCAATTCTTTTTTTATCTTAAAGATACATCCGGGTTTCTACCCGTATCTTGTTCATTAAAGGGAAGAGTTCAAATATACTGTGTAACATAAGATACAACATCACACACATTTAACTAAATCTCTTTAGTAGCAACGCGGTCAGCTTGTTTTGGTTCTTGTCACACTCTGTGCAGAAATACGTATGTCTGCGTCGGACGTCTCTTGACAAATTTTATTAAGGCTTTTGTGGGGTTTAAGTATGATCAGACATTACTTGATAGGATGTAAGTTAACAGATGACTGTATATTAGTTTTTCACTAAATTGCATTTTGGAAAACTGGACTTTGATATTTAGGTAGGACTGTTTTGGTGGACTGTGACAGTGAATGATATGAAAAGATAGGCAAAACGGTGGATCATGTGATTCCAGTAAAATGCTATTGTTCTATTTTCATGTAAAAATTCTACTTCAGTTACATATCAGAGAAGGCATTTATATAGACAGGCTTTTGTAAAAGCAATTGTAAAAGCAGGCCTTGTATATCATAATGTACCTTTTCACATAAATTATTTTGAACAAGGGTCTGAAGATCACAAAGTCTAGTGCTTGTAAAAACATCCCATTAATCTGAGTTTCCCCATGAAAATACTGCAGTGAAGTTACACTTAAACCTTTACACAAAACTAAGATCCAGTCAAATAATTTACCTACAACAGAAGAACAAACATTTAAACTTTTGAAACTTAAATCCATTAATAAAAGCAAGATAGTTGTAATTCTGTTAGGCTAGCAGTTGCCTGGATATGTACATTATGTTTTGATTTAAAAAATAGTGTTATAGTTTAACTAAAATACATTAAATACATTTACATTTTTTTTAAATATTGGCTAGGAAAGCAGGGGAGCAGGATCATTTTGAGACCCAAACTTACTCTGATTTCAATAATATAGTAGTCTGGAGCTTACTGAAGTGGGCCGGGTGATTCTCTTTACCTAGACTGTGTTGGGAATATAATTAACTTCTGATTTTAACATTTTTTACATTACATAGATTATGCAGACACTACAGAAAATCAGGATCATGAACAATAAAATTATATTTAGGATAGTTTTGGTACAACTATTACTGTAAAAGATGCACTTAAAATGAATTTTAATTTTTCACCATTTTGAATCCACATTCTGTTAAAAGGCATGTGGTGTGTTCCTTGCTATAACAATGTCTCAGTTTTCCCCAATAGACAAGACCACATATTCACCAGATAAAGTGTAATTCATATTGCTACAACCAACCAAGTATACTCTTTTTCTGTATTATCATTGTTTTTTTTACTAATTGTATTTTGCTGTAATATTCAACTGAAGCCACTCTGAACAAGAATATTCAATATTAAGAAATGTACATGAAAATTCATCAAAATATTTACCCACATAAATATTGTGAGAACACATTGCCAAACCCGTCTAACTTGTCATTTGTTTAAATTGTTTACTCAGCAAATCTGGCTGGATGAAAATACCCTTCGGTGAATCACAGTCCTGAAAGAGATAATCTCCTTCCATTAAGCAATACACAGTAGCTTTGTATGTCAACATTTTGGTTGGTGCTTGAAGTGATATCTTACAAGCTATGCAGGTTATTACAAAAGAGCCATTTAATGCACATGACCATATAGCTGGTTCACACTGCTTCAGGGCACTGCAGATCACATGCAGATCAGATCACATGCTCAAGCACCGCTTTAACCCCTGTACCGTTGCCACAGAAACGCCCAGCCAGACATCCCCCCAGTGTTCCCTGATCTCTCCACTTACAAGGACAACAAACAACATTAATGTGACTCCTTCATCAGGTTTAAGAATGGCGAGGACAAAGCACTTGGTACCATTTATGGACGTTTATGAACAAACATGTTGTCATATTTCTACAATGTCGGTCTGGTGATCCTGAAAAAGAGGTTCAAATCACAATGGAAAACCAGGCATGGGAACCTGAGCTTACCGTATAACCTAGTATATGGCACACCAATCGAAGGCACTTTTTTTGCGTATCATTCTGATAATGGACATTCACAATCAATATAAACAACTCATAATCATATTACAAACCGTTACATATTACAGTACCTAAAAGGTGATCTGTCCCAGTTAAACATAAAAAACATGTATGAAGAATGAGTTATAAATAAACTAACAGAAAAACCATTACCCATAACTGAAGGTGAAAATCACAGTCAAGCCTGTGAAGGAGGACTTCTGGAGCAAAGGAAAAATATATCTTCTGTGATGAATTCCAGTACAACAGTCTCCATGGATACGTTGCTATATATAACTGGAGAACATGGGATCACATGAGGCGGACATGAGAAGCTGGAGACGGAGTGTTCAGGTTTCGAGGCTCCCCATACTCACTCCCACATGTCCATCCCGCCCTCTATTTGGTGCGGCTGTGAAACTGCACCACTGCTTTCTCTTGCTCGTGGGTCTCGATGGACCCACGACGTAGCCGCCGGATCTCGCTGATGGCCTCCACGCCGCTGATCTTCTTCTTCTTCACCAGGTAGCAGGCCAGCATGGTCCCTGTTCTCCCGTAGCCATGAAGACAGTGGACAGCCACACCCTGGGGCGAGGATGTTGACTTTGTTAGCATGACCTGTAAACCTGCTAAGTGCTGAAAAAACTCCTTCCCACTGCTGTTTCTCTATGCATATATACACAATATGTAGGAATTCACAGCACACTGTGCATGCAGCAAACAGTCAGATGAGCAACAGAAACGCCTTATGATTATGGGAAAAATGAACTGTTGGAGGACAAAGGCCAACTGCCTGCCCACACCTCCGCAAATAAAATCCTCAAATGTTCAGGTGTTACCTTAAGGTATAACATTAAGATGAAACTTGAATATGTCGTGCAGAACGTGACCCAAATTTTGTAGTGTGGGTGTCTGCGGCTCATAGGCTGACAAAGCCAGGCTTAGGCCGCCGGTCTGCAGGGCAGGGAGGGGCCGGGTGGAGGATTCTGCCCTGATTTCATCATGTTCAATGTTGTTTTAACACAATGGAAGACGCATATAAGGAATGTAGTAACTCGACAAAATGTAACTAATTTAATAATGATAACAATAATGATAATAATATCAGGGTAATATCGCAATATAAAATTATAATGTACTCTATATATTTGTAAAATTTTCTCAAATTATTAGATAATGTGGTGTTACACGGTGTGGGACAACAACACAATATGTAATAACGTTTCATTGTGCGACTGAAATTTGTTAGATTTTATCGAGTCATTACAAAATGCGGCATTATTATATAATGCATCGTTACAGGATAATCTTTAGGTCAGCCGTTCAAGCCCAGGTGTGAGAACTCTTCATCTAATTAATCCTCTAATTAGTAATCTAATAAAGGATTAGCAGAAAAAACCCACATACACACCGGCCCGTTCTGGATAAGATCGTCTACCTCTGATATAAGGCATACACAATTTATTTGCGCAATAACTGTAAGAAATCATGCTTACCTGTCCCTTGGAGTTAGCATCCTCAACGATGGACAGGAACCTATCGATCTGGTCATCCCTAGGCGGGCAAAAGTCATCAATTTTGATGTGATGTAGCGTTAACTTTGGGCAGGTGTCATGATAGGGAGGTTTCCTCTCCGAGAGGCTTATCAGGTGCTGGATGCCGTTGTCCAGCAGATACTGATAATGGCCAGGCATGCGCGGCATTGCCAGACCGGCCAGCTTCCCTGGCTCGACCCAGGAGAAGTTCGACGGAAGGTCAGACGCCATTTCCTGCAACAGTTCAAGGGAGACATTAATCCCCGCACCTTTCCTTGTGTGGTTCACAAACTCGTTTTTGTTCATCTGCAAAAACAAGTGACAATATAACTGCTAGCAAGGAATGCTCACATAGAAAGTCAGTGCATTTAGACTGGGTATACATTATTTACTCCTGAAATCCATGTTGTGGGTCCTCTCTTTAATGTCTAGTCCTTTATGTCTACAAATTTCCAAGGAGTCTCCCATGACTGCCAACAAGGATGCGTAATGGTGCCGAACTAATAGGCCCACAGTAAAGCCCTTCAATATCTTGACATCAGCTTGTTCGGGTATTTTAAAATACAGACATCTCACCTGTCTCTGAGGTTCCGTGAATCTCCCGCAAATTGACAGCAGGCCACTGACCCCCGCGAATGATGTGCAAGTTGAAGTCTTAAAGCACTTATGTAAGTCGCTCTAGCTCTGGCTAAGAGCGTCTGCCAAATGCTGTAAATGTAAATGTAAATGTAAGTTGCCGGTGTTGTGCTCTAAACGCGCCCCTGCCACTGATTGCCTCCCCTGACGTCATCGCTCTTTTTAGAGGTAATAATACTTCGCTTCTCCTGCGCAGCGGAGGCGACCGCTCGCTGTAACTTCATTTATTTCTTGCTTTACGCAGACTAAAAATATGCTAATAACCTCATATAAAACCTTGCAAATGTGACAGTTACTACTTTTTCATTCAAACGCTTGTTTGTGCAAATACAATCGCCTTCATGCAGTCATAAAAAGCGATTAATTTACTTGAGTAATGTACCTTTCCGTCTGGGGATTAATAAAGTCTATCTATCTATCTATCTATCTATCTATCTATCTATCATGTTTGACACATTGTGCACTATTCTTTCCTACTCTGTC
>JAODUD010000026.1:17302385-17315138 GCA_026784285.1 Stomatorhinus walkeri
CCTACTTTGCGGAAATTCAGTTATCGCGGTCGGCCTTGGAACCTATCTCCCGCGATAAGTGAGGGATTACTGTATATGACACCCAAGAAGTGCTCGATTATCACTACAAAATAATCAAAGCAATAAGCACTGCACACTTGATAAAAGTTATCGCCCCGTAACTCGGTACACGCTGGGAGGTGCAGTCTTGTGCTGTATCCTGGGTGGGACTCAGTTTAGCTTCTAGAACCACTTTAAGGTTAAAAGGAGTCACTTTCAGAGAAGCCATTCTGCACACCAGAAAGATTCTTAGCTGTTATATGTTATATTTTGCTATATTTCTTATGTTTCAGAGGTATGGCCATTTTCCACTGACCTCACTCATTAACAAGGTGTTTTCAGACAACAGAATTGCAGTTTATATGATTTTTGTTGTTGTTGTTCATTTCACTGTCCACTGCAAACTCTAGACACCATAGTGTGTGAATCTGACAGGAAGGTGGCTGTTCCTGAAATGCTGGAAGTACTGGGTCTGACTCCAGCAGTCACGCCATGTTGAAAATCAATTAGACCGGGCATCTTAGTTGAACAGTAACGGAGTCTCTCATCACTGCAAGTTCATTGCCTTCGCAAGCAGATGTAGGTAACAAACTGGGCACTGAGTGTATATACTTCATTCACTGCTACACAAGGATGTTGTTGTGCACATTTTTTTAAAATAAAAGAACAGGGGATGGAATTGTGAAAGAAGAATAATAGGTCTCCCTCTTGCTCCCCAGTGGTAGTTTTCAGCCAGCCTGAATGCTCATTTTGATTACCCTTTGAGAGGATGACCGGGCCTTGGGTTCGATTTAGCTCTAAGCTGATTTGTTCTCTGCACCATGGACTGAGTGAAACATGTTTGTCTGCAGCCAATTGGCTCTGAGTGTGAGCATGACAGTGCTAACAGACATTCTTTAGTCTCAACAAGAAATTACCCTTATTGTCCTCTTTGAAAAGAAGACGGCTTGGGTGTCAGGAAGACTGTAACCCAGTGACATCCATGGGAACCCCAAGTAAGGGGGGGCAATCTTTGAGGGAGGAGTGTACAATGAACAATGGGCCAGTACTCACTGCCATTGAACCAGAATCCAAGTATTAATGAAAAAACTGCAGCCACAGTAATTAAAGTGCTGCTTCGATGTAACAAAATGCTGACTTTCTGCCTTCTGACTTTATGATCCTATGCTGTGATGGGACACAAAGGTTGTCTCGTATGGTTGTGTTGTTTTTTTTGTCCGTAAAAGTGTTTGTTCACATTTTTAATGGGAGACATGCTCAAACCGTGAAATACTTTAGAAAAAAGCAGGGGAATGTTACATTAACATATTTCATGTGCCACATATTTCTTAGGAAACAGCATTAAAACTACACTCTTCATCATTTTTAGAAACCTTGGTAATAAACTTCGGAAATTATAAACTTACAGGATAAAATGAGAAGATTTTTATTGTTCTACTGATAATATTTTTGCTTACCTTTAAACCTTTTATGTGAGGGCTATATATGATTAAATTTGAGTTAAGAGTTCAGGACAGTGTATCTGAACAGAAAGGCAGATCTGCATGGTAGTTGTCCTGATGGATTTTAAGAATCCCGTAAAATCTGTGACATAGTTTAAACTCCAGAAGCATCCATGCTTCGATGACATAAATGGAACCTTCTTGTTATTTACACACAACTTCCGGATGCGATGTGAGGTTCGTTTGAAAGAAAAAATCCAGATGTCAAAGTTGTGAACATGAACAGTTTATTTATTAGCTTGACTAAAACAAGCAGTGCTGCTTTTAAGACATTAAATGTCATCCACAGAGCTGGCAGCGGATCAGGCTACATGCTTTTGGAGAGTTCGACTCTGAACACTTATACAATCAATCAACTAACACGTTTCCCAATCTTGGGGACCCACAGACAGTCCATGTTTTTGTTTCGTTGCAGCTCCTGGAGCAAAAATATGAACTGTCTGACAGGGAGCTGGGAGGGAGCAAAAACGTGGACTGTCTGTGGGTCCCAGAGGACCAGATTGGGAAACACTCAGCTAATTAATATATACTTATCAGTGCACCTTTCATTCAGCTTTTTTTCAGTAGGATTCAACTTATATTACTACAAGGGAGGTTGGAGTAAAGTGTGTTTAATTTAAAATTTTTCATTTTGCGTAAACAATAATGTCATGCTATTTATTAATTAATATCCTATATTATAATTGTGACATCAATAATGTAATGTGGGTTTTAAAACCTTTAAAAATGAGGTTACTTCATAAAGAGTATCTACACACCTTTACTGAAGTGCTGGAAAGGATTGTCAGAAAGAAAGAGTTATTTTTGAGCAATAAACAAGCAGAAAAAAATCCATACGCACAGCCAATTTAAATGTTTGACTCAAAACAACTATTTCTATTGAAAATATTCTATATATATGCCAGACAATAAAAGCATATTATATGCAAAATTGAAAAACGGTATTTAAAAAAAAAAGTGTCACAGGTGGACGCCATCGTTCATGTCGTAAAGAATGGAACATGAAATACTTTTCAGTGTTACATTTTGGGAAGAAAAGCATTTTTCTTTTAACGCTTCACAGCTTATTTGGAAAACAAAATGAGTTACACAATGCTATAATTGCTTCTGGACATTAGACATGATAACATGGGTCCAGGATTATAGACCAATAAACAGATTTGTGTTTTCCTTGCTGTCAAATATGACGGGTGAAATACTGGGATACCAACAGTCACGTGAATCATACAGGCCTACAATAAGTGACAAAGTGCATAGCACACTCTCAGCGCACTTTGATCACCATTTTAAGCCGATATACAGCTCATCACTCTTTGCCCGTGGTGTGACTCATTGTATATAGCACAGCAAGTTACACTTCAACTTTATATACAGAAGGATATTTAATGAATAAACATTAGTGGTTCTTTATGGAATTGACCTGCAACCCTGTTAGGTACAGTACTGAGTAAATCTCATAAAAATACCTTTTTGCTGCCCAGATACAAATATAACATGTTCACTGCTAGTATTATATATTATATCTAACAATTTATATAAAATGTTTCTATTATAATAATAAAAAAATATATAATAATGATATAATACATAATGCATATAATAATATAATGTATATTATGTATTATATTATATGTCGTATTATGATATGCTCTATTATTATTTTATTATATTGTATAGTTAAACTTATATAAAGTATATATAATTTATTGCATAGTTCATTGACTTTTTGAAATTGCATGGTCACAAATACACAAGACCAATGTAAAAGTTTTGACTCATTCAGGAAGAAATAAAGCTCTTCCAGCACCAACATACGGCCTTTGACTCAAATAATGAGCCCAATGGAAAATTACATTAACTTAAAACATATCTCATTTTTTAAGATTCTAGAAGTTCCCTGAATTCTTTCTAAACAATAATAAGCATAAATAATGTATATCGCATACCACCTTTCTGACATTACAAGTAAGACGTTACAAGTAACTCTAGTGATGGTCAAAGTATGCCAGTTGGTCATATCAGTGTAAATGAATACTGAACCAGCCTCCCACGATTACCGTTACATAACAGTGCGGCCGGCACAGCACAAACTTGAAGACGATACGCAGTATCTTGGCAGGTCCAATCACGAGACACTGTACCAACCACGGAACATCCTCATTCACTGAACAGTGACACAGTGACACATGCAAATGTAGGAAATGAGCACTCTAGACCCCTCCCACTCAAGGACGGTGCAGAAGGGCTATCTACAAATTTGTGTGCCCTGTATTACCATCAAGTCAAAATCGTTAAAAGTAGGTTGACAGATAAGTCAGTTTATATAGCGGTGGCTTCATAAGGCCACGTCAATACATTTCTAAGGTTTACGTAAGACAGCTTTCTTAGTCACTGAATAAAATGTAAACTTTTAAAATATGCTTTTGTTACCTCTTGCGACAGCACTTTCGAAAGTGTATGTAAATATATTCAAAAGTACTCTGCAAGTAACCTGCTAAGTAGAAAAGGATATTTAATCGTTGCCTAGTATCTATTAATTTTACATGTATTCAGCACTGTTAAACTGTCAACCATTAGAAATGTAAACCATTATTCAGCATGGAACATTTTGAATTCATGGTGATGCACTGAGGATTCTGGGAATTATTTTCACCAAAATCTGCAACAAGTAAAGTTTCCTGGAAGGGATTTGGGTTTACCCTGCTGTACCTGCAGGGCAACAAAGGAAAAGTGCACTGTAACAGGTCAAATAAATGCCGTTCTCTCCATTCCAGTCAGTCTGCGGTTACTGGTAAGGACCTTTTGAAAAGGGCCAGAGCTGCAGCTGAACCCCAGGAAAGGTGAACAGCACAGATGCTGTCAGGGTAAAGCTGCCCTACTGTGCTGGGCCCTTGCTTCTTCAGTAGTTTGAAAGAGGCAGTCTGAATTGTATATTCTGCCAAGGCATGAAGGGGAACAGTGGGTATTGGCCATTCTCTTCATCCACAAAGACACACTGGAAGAAGTGGATATCCCCTGCAGAGTTTCAAATGAAAATGAAAAGTTTATATATATGAACACACCTGCATACATATATCTATGTGTTTCTGTTAGAGAATGAGATTGTAATTCTTTCCAGAGAATATATTATGCAGACTAAGATGTGTTCATATTCGTTCACTGGTTCATTCACTTGCAACGATCCCTCTTGAATATTTTTCTGGGGGGGTGGGGGTTTGATTTTCACTGATATAGGCATACCGACTCAGAAACGTGTTCATCATTATACTGGTGGGTGGCTAAAGGGGCTGTTCTACAAACCAAATGATGACTCAATTATTAAACTTCATAGAATGGGGAAGATGAATGATATGAATGAACTGACCAAACTGAATAAATCAGTGTAGTGAACTAGATCATTTTGATCACTTAAAAGATTAGTTCAAAAGGAACAAATTAAATGACTTGAGTCTAAGTTGTTTGTTTTATCTCATTTCTCTTGAGTCTTGGATGAGACTGAACTTACAACTTCCTGTCACGTCATCTGCAACAGGTTCCGGCTCTTCTGCAAAAACAGGGATTGAGCAGAGATGTCAGCTCAAGCTGCACATGTTAATGTCAGATGACATATTTTAACATATTTTCCTTTACAGTATATTTATATACCTGCCTATGTTTATATTAAAAATATGTTTTTCCAGAGTGCCAGATTAGGCTTGACGGGCCGTACAATTAGTATGAAATTCAATAAATTTGTTTTGTTTGTTGCTCAACAAAAAACGTCATCCAACCCAATTGGCTGGTCTACCACTGCAGTTTTACACATTCGCACATCTTGATATTGACTGGAGCCTCATTATCTGGAGCCCTATTATTCAAATCACGGGCCTCAAAGTCCGAGCACTGCTGGTTTTCCAGCCTTCCTTTACCTGTCAGTTAGTTGTGAAACCTCTGACCAATCAGAATCCGTAATTATTAAACTACCTATCGGGGAGAACTGAAAACAAGGCATGGATTTGGAATCGAGGTGCAGATTTGAAGAACCCTGATCTAGAGGGAACCTACCTTCCACTTTCTCCATCTTGATATGTTTCTTCTCAACAGGCTTATCTGTGAACCACAAAGTCACAAAAGTGGAATGAATGAAACCATTGAAGCTGCTGCAATGTTCAACACATTTTTAAAGATTTGTAAAAAAAAAACAACTGACAGAATGTGTAGAAGTGGTTCATATGTGGAATATGGGCCTTTAAAAAAGCTAACAAGAAGTCTGATGTCATCCTTTTGTCGTATAATTTTAAAGAAACATAACTTTTTTATCACTTTCAATCAATACCTTTCTTTGCACGGGCTGGTTTGGCCTTCACTTTAAGATCCTTAGGTTCTGAAACAATTTAAAAAGTATATTTCTTTCAATGTAACTGTATAATAGACCAATTCATGCCCAGTGCTTATGCAAAATGAGTATAATTCTGGGACTTAAAAGCCAAAGTACAAAAGAACGTACTTGATGAAATGTAATGCACAACTTTTTTGTTTAGAAAAAACTGAAATTACTGATATTCAAACTATGAAAAAAATTAATATAGTACCCTACCCCCAAAAACACTACATTAATAATATAGTATTAATATTAAATAATAATATTAAATGAAAATCTTGATGTATTCACATCATTATGCAGACTCTCATATGTCTCAGATACAAGGGAATATTTTTCAGAATTTTAAAAATGTGACTTATTTAAGTCATTAATGAAACATTAAGTACCTTTTAGGGGAGGTGAAGTCAGTTTCACCTGCAGAACCTTACTCTCTGGAAGAAGAGTGAAACACCTACATCACTTAAATTCAACATTATTGTAAAATATGGTAAGACAGCAGGGACATTGAGTTACTGTTATTTATCAGAGTGAACAAAACAAAGGAAATGTAGAAGTTATGTTAAAGCAGCACTTCTACCTTTCTCCAATCGATCTTTCCTGGCCTTCTTTTTTGGGACGACAGGCTCTGAAGAAAAGCATTTTCATATTTACTATAAAAATCAATTTACTACCATGTACTACATTACTACAATGAGTAATTTAAAACGCCTTCATAAAAAAAAATATAGAATATGGCAAATTGCTGATGACCTAAAAAAAACATAAAATAATCCACACCTTTCTTTTCAGAAACCTGTTTGATCTTGTCTTTAGTACGTATTGGCTCTGAAACATGACAAACACTCAGAAATTTGGTTATCCACAGAACAACAGGAGTACCTTATTGCTTGCTAATTAATGTCTCATGACTATCAAATATTACATACATTTTTGTATGAGCCTGACCTGGGTTTTCAGGAGCTCCAGCATCAACATGGTCATTGGGTCGGGTCACATACTGGATAGAAAGCCAGGCCGCCACGGGCAAATACACAACCATACACTACGGGCATTTTAGTGACGTCAGTTGTCCTAATGGTTGTGTCTTTGAGGAGGAAACCCGAATGACACGGAAAGAACATGCAAATTCCACAGATGGTACTTAAATCCCCAGTCCTGAAGGTGTGAGGATGTTTGAGCCATTATGCTGTCCCCCACATCCATGCATCTTTCATTCTGGGTCACAGGAGTCCAGAGCCTCGCCCCCCCCCCGCCCCCGGAGCCAAGTTAGAGACCTGAGACCTGGTCCCAGAGGTGTGAGGCAACAGTGCTAATCACTGCACCTCTACACTGCCCTCCACCCACAAGATATTTGCAAAATTACTGTCAAATATTACATTTAATGTTCAATTAATTCAATTAATGTTTCTTTACCCTATTTTGCTGTTTAATATGTTCATACCTTTTTTTGGTTTGACCTCCACAGTCTCCTTTTTAGGAACTTTAGCTTCTGAAAAAGACAATGTTATCATGTCTGAATTGAATCCTGTCAGTCAATCAATCAATCAAAACTAATTATTCAAAGAAAACAGCAAATCTATGTCCAGGATTATGGTGGCCAATAATCTTAATGATTCAATAAAAAATAATAACAACTGTGAGAAATTAATTTAAGTAAAAAAATTTTAAATATATGCATTTGAGTACCTCGTTTTGGAGAAGTTGGCTGTTTGGTTGCCAGCGTAACGTTTGACTCTAAAACACAAAATATTTTCCAGTTTTCAAAATTTCTGCCATCACGTTACAAAATATGAAGATGTTCATCGGTTCAATCCTCAAGACTGACATACATAACCTGACCAAAACATTTCTCTACTGCAGAGATAAAATGCATGTGAATGATTAAGCAGACCAGTTACAAAAGTCACGCACCTTTTTTGGAAGTCTGTACTGAAGATATGTTTGTGATGATTGGATGGTCTGGAATATAATTTCATAGCATTTAGCACAGTATGGTGGTTAGCTCAGTATACCGAAAAACATGAGACCTGAGAATAGCACAAAATCAAAACTCATCGAATTATCCCACTCTACTACCTCAAGTACTGAACAAGAGATTTCTAGCTGAACCTTACCATACCAACGCGGGGGTCCTGGACAGTAGCGTGGCAGAGGATCACACGTAGGGCCTGTCACATACAGCACGGCATTAATTCCAGCACGTTCCTTTCAATACTCCGGATTATTAGCAAATCATAATGTTAATGTATAATTCACAGCGCTGGATTGGGGATTATAACAGACACCTATTTCTTTGCTGGAATTAGGATTGTAAACTGGGATAATTTGTGAAAATGAAATGCAAAAATCATGTAAAACTACAATAGTACTACTTTTAATATATTAGAAAGCTTTAAAAATTAATCATTTGGTAACACTTTACTTGATGGCGCACACATAGATAGTAGCAACTGAGTTACTATTGAAGTACAAATCATGTACAAATATAGTTGCCTCTTAAGATAAAAGATACTTCCTGTGTTTCTGATTAGATAATCTATGTGTAGTTGAACAAGTTTGAAGTGGGCCAGTGCTTGGATGGGAGACCAACTAGGAAAGCTGGGTTATTGCTGGAAGAGGTGTTGGTGTGGCCAAAATGGTTAAGCTCATCCTGTGGTCAGTCTAGTTCCCTAGCCACAGTGACAGGGACACCATGCGTTAGAAATAGTGTCGTCTTCCAGATGAGACGTGAAACTGAGTCCCTGACTCTCTCAGGTCATAAAGAGTCATGGGTCATCTTTTGAAAGCGTGGGGAGGCTCAATGTCTTGGCTAAATTGCCCACTATGGCCCATTCAAACCTCCCAATCAACTCCTATATCGAATTGGTGAATCCTCTCCTGCCCCTTCACCATCTTAGCTACTGTGTGGTGAGTGTACTGGTGCAGAATGGCTGCCGCCATATCATCCAGGTGAGGGCTACACAGTGGTGGCGGTTGAAGTGGTTCCCCATTGGTTCTGAAAAGTGCTGTCTTGGAAAGTATTATATGAATGTAGCATTCATTCATTCATTCATTCATTCATTCGTTCATTCATTCATTTAACCCCAATTCATTAATGATAAACAAACACGAGATCCTTATTTCTCTTGCGTTATTCATTATTTGTTCCTTCAGTAGTTCAACAGGGTGTGCAGAATTATCAAATATAGCAACAAATATATTAACTGCTAGTAAAATATATATTACTGGGATAAAACCTGCACCACGATTCATTAATGATGAATTACCACGAGAATATGTAACTAAGACCTATTTTATGGTTATTTAATATATATAACATATAACACATAGTAATAGCATAATGCTATATTATTTGTGTTTTGTCAAGTAAAGTGTTATTAATAATGTTCCACAGGCTTTTAGTGTTACCTCTCTTCTTGTGCACTTTTTTTGGGGTCCCTGGAGCTGAATAAAAACATAGATAAAGCAAAATCATGACAATGTACTGAAATGCATCACCAGCCATTAAAAGTATTATCATTAGCTATCATTAGCTATTTTTATAGGCGTGGAGCTACACTGTAACTACCAATAAATAAAATATATAATGTATTGGAATTGTAATATATGAGCTAATGAGTAATAATCATTCATTTATTCTGATCACACATCATCAGTTGTGTTTACCGCTTAGTTTAGGCTTCTCCTCAGATTTTCCGTGAGCTTCTTGTGTTCAGGTGCACAAAGACACACAAGCAAAACAAAATCATTTTCTTGAGTGTTACTCTTGCATTCATGTATAGCTACATACTGTACATAGATACATATTTACAAATTTTACAAATGGCACAGTGAAAACAATCCTTCTTCCAACTGCTTATTCTGATCAGGGTTGTGGAGTGAAATAAAGCAAAACGCATATTTGAATCCTTGCCAACTGTGCTTTTCTAAGAAGTTCTTTTAAGGAAAAATATTAAATACGTACGTATTAAAGATGTAACTCTCACAATAAATTTGACATTGCGTTAAAATGGTCTTACTGAATATAATTCACTTTCCAGTAGTACTGTCTGTTTCTTTGTGAGACTTCATTCAAGTGATATTCATTAATCATACGGAATACCTTTGCATTCTTAATTGCTTCCTGTCTGAGAATGGAACAGAAGCTGACTGAAATGCACCGTTTACTTCAGTCTCTTGTTTCTTAAAGCTTTTTAAATCCCTCTTTTCCATACTCACTTTTAGCCACGGCCTCTTTGCGCTTCTGCACTTTGGGGTCAGCGGCGACCCCCACTTTTTCTCCTGCCTCCTCTCCCTTCCTTGCTTTCTTCTCCAGTTTCACAGACTCCCCTACAGATTTTTTCTCAGTCTTTATTTTCTGCTTCTCTGCAAAGACAACTAGTGGATATAAGAAATTTCAGCAGGTTTGGAAAGGGGACCATTTCCTCATTAAAGTAAATGGAAGAATTCATTTTAAATAAGTTTAGGACTAGATGTGCCAAACTAACGTTTCACCAAGTACTGGCCTTCCTGAAGCATAATGGTGACCATGGAGGTTCACTCAGTTCTCTTTAGGCCATTATTATACTTAGATACTAATATGCTAAATGAGTAAATAATGAGCAGTCAATTCAACTCAACAGTTCAAGTACAAACAGTATCAGTCAAAAGTCCAGACACACCTGCATTTAATATATTTTTCTCTATTTTAGCTGTGTGATTCACCTTATAGTAACAGGCCTTGAGGCAATGGAACAATACATAAAATATTGCAACAACCAAGAGAAATGTTTTAAAATTTTCCAAAAATTTATACTATTCAAAATAATCCCCTTTCCTGTTGATGATAGCATTGTAGACTCTTGGCATTCTTTCAACCAGCTTCCAGCCACCTGGATGCTTCTCCAACAGTCCTGAAGGAGTTTCCACAAGTTCTGGGCACAAGTTGGCTACTTTGCTCTTACTCTTTGATCCAACTCATCCCAGAGCAGCTCTATAGCGTTTAGGTCGGGTGACTGTGGGGGGCAGGTCATCTGTCATAGCACTCCGTCTCTATCCTTGCTCATGATATAATACAGTACAATTTTGACTGGTACTGTATATAAAAGTAGAACAATCTTGTATAGAGTTCCAAAAGTAAGTTATAGTCATATCTTATCTCCTTTTTTGTTTAGCCTAAATGGTCTCTTTTACCTTTGGTTTCAATAATTCTTGGTTTCTGCATTTTGGGTTTGACTTTTCCAGCTTGTTCCTCATCCTTTCTTGTTATCTCTGTTTTTGACTCAGGTTTTCCAGGCTTTTCCTTGACTTGATCTTTATTGACTTTGGTCTTTTCTTTTGAAACTTTTTCTGAAACTTTGTCAAGCTTTTCTGCAAGACAAAAAAACATAAGTAATTGGTAAGCATACTGTAGGGGTTTGCTCAGTGTGACAAAGCAAACAGGTATTTTCGTGCCATTTTTAAATCAGGTTACTTTGGTATTCAGGCTTTTTTTGTTTGTCCACTTTGGGTTCTGCTGTGGGTTTGACTTTTTCTATGACCAGTTCTTCCTTCTTCGGTTCTTCCAATTTGGGTTTAGTTGTGAGTTTTGATTTCTCTATAGCTAGTTCCTCCTTCTTCAGTTTCGCCACTTTGGTCTCTGCAGTGGGTTTAGGTTTTTCTATAACTGGTTCTTCCTTCTTCTGTTTCTCAACTTTGGATTTTATTGTGGGTTTGGCTTTTTCTAGAACTGGTTCCTCCTCCTTTGGTTTCTCCACTTTCAGTTCTACTGTAGGTTTGGCTTTTTCTTTAACAGGTTCTACCTTCTTCACTTTCTCCACTTTGGGTTCTGCAGTGGGTTTGACTTTTACAGTAACCAGTTCTGCCTTCTTTGGTTTCTCCACTTTGGGTTCTGCAGTGGGTTTGACTTTTACAGTAACCAGTTTGTCTTTCTTTGGTTTCTCCACTTTGGGTTCTGCTGTAAGTTTCACTTTTTCTGTAACAAGTTCTGCCTTCTTTGGTTTCTCCACTTTGGGTTCTGCCTTGGGTTTGACTTTTTCTGTAACTGGTTCTTCCTTCTTTGGTTTCTCCATTTTGGGTTCTGCCTTGGGTTTGACTATTTCTGTAACTGGTTCTTCCTTCTTTGGTTTCTCCAATTTGGGTTCTGCTGTAGGTTTCATTTTTTCTGTAACTGGTTCTTCCTTCTTTGGTTTCTCCACTTTTGGTTCTGCTATGGGTATGACCTTTTCTGAAACAAGTTCTTCCTTCTTCGGTTTCTCCACTTTGGGTTCTGCAGTAGGTTTAGCTTTTTCGGAAATGGGTTCTTTCTTTGGTTTCTCCTGTTTGGCTTCCGCTTTGCGTTTTACTTTTTCTGCAATTGGTTCTTTGTTCTTTGGTTTTTCTACTTTGTGTTCTGCAGTGGATTTAACTTTTTCTATAATTGGTTCTTCCTTCTTCACTTTCTCCACTTTGGGTTCTGCTATAGGTTTGGCTTTTTCTGTAACAGGTTCTACCTTCTTTGGTTTTTCCAGTTTAGGTTCTGCTGTAGGTTTGACTTTTTCTACAACAGATTCTGCCTTTTTTGGTTTCTCCACTTTGGGTTCTGCAGTGGGTTTGACTTTTTCTATAATTGTTTCTTCCTTCTTCACTTTCTCCACTTTGAGGTCTGCTATAGGTTTGGCTTTTTCTGTAACAGGTTCTGCTGTCTCTGGTTTTTCCATTTTAGGTTCTACTGTAGGTTTGACTTTTTCTGTAACCAGTTCTTCCTTCTTTGTTCTCTCCACTTTGGGTTCTGCAGTGGGTTTGGCTTTTTCTGTAACAGGTTCTTCCTTCTTCACTTTCTCCACTTTGGGTTTTGCGGTGGGTTTGACTATTCCAGTAACCAGATCTTCT
>JAODUD010000026.1:17320521-17332711 GCA_026784285.1 Stomatorhinus walkeri
GGTTTGGGGGACAAGAATACCAGTACCATTGTAGGTTATTTTAAGTATACTCTCTATACAATTAAAATTACATTTACTGATTTATAATGTTGATACACTTTTGTATTTGCGACTTAATGACCTACAGTATACTACACTGGGTGGATACAACAGGTCTTTGGAAATGTCAGGTCTTTGAAATAACGAGAGCCCAGGGCTAAGCACAAATGGGGCTTTTTTCCTCCTGCCTTCCGTCCTGCTCTCCTTACCTTTGGATTGATCCTCCTTTGCTTTCTTGACTGAAGGTTCGACAGCTGCTTTGGTTTTTTCAATTTTCTTTTCCACTCTTTTCAGTTCCTCCACTTTCTTCTCTGGCATTTTGTCCTTTTGTGGTTCCTCAGGTACTGCTGTCAGTGGAAACGGGCATTCATTGAGAACGCAAGCTGTGTGTCTTTGATAAGGTTCGATTAGGCTTTACATCTTATTTTTTATTGTCCTGTTATTCCTAATTAGCGTGTCCTGCTAATTGGCACTGTTGTTTTTACCTTTGCTTTCAGTCTTCTTTGGTTCAGCTGTAGGTTTGACTTTTCCCACAGTTGCCTCCTTTTTTTGTGGTATCGCTTCTTTCTGCTTCACAGGACGTTCCATTTTTTGTTCCTTTTTGTCTTTTTCCTCTTTTTCTTTTGTTTTTTCGGTTACTTTGTCAGGCTTAATAGCTATAAGGGAAATCAATTAAGAAAAATCACAGGCTATTGCTGAGCGTAATTTAGCGGTATATGCAGTCAGTAATTCAGCTGTTGACATTTTTTGAATAGAGTTTTTACCTTTGGCGTAGACCTCTTTTGGCTTCTCCACTTCAGGAGGGGGTTTGATATCTCTCATCTTTGATATCTCTACTTTCTTCTCGGGTTTTAACTGTACTTTTTCTCTTTTTGTCTCTGCTACTGTGACAAGCTTTTCTAAAGAAACAAAGAGTTGATAAACACAGAATGAGAACTTTCAAAATGTTTACGATGCTTTCTTTGCAACAAGTGTGTTTTTTCAGACACAAACTTAACGCAACTTGCAAAATTTTATAACTTTCCAAAAAAGTGAAACGTGTTTAGTGAAATGCTAAGGAGTTCACAAATGTCCACCAGCATTTTCTAAGACTCAAAGCATCATGACTCATAAGGCATGCTTCTATCCCCAAAATTCTGTTATTTACCAGAAATATTGATGTGGTAGAACTACATATAAAAATAATGCAGGGAATGGGACAGAGTAAGCAGTAATACAGTCGATTTAATGGAACACTTGGTTGGGAAGTCATTTGACTATGCAAATTAATTCACATTTACTAAGTATATTAACTCACATTCCAATTCACAAATAAATGTAGATCTGTTTGGCTTTCGAGTTATGGAACAGAATGAAAATTCTGCTTTTTGTAGAAGATACACTATATTGCCAAAAGTATTGGAATACCCCTCCAAATCATTGAATTCTGGTGTTCCAATCCAACAGCTGCAGACCTCCAAGATTCATGTGGCCTTCAGATTAGCTAAGATCAGTGCGTAGAGAACTTCATGGAATGGGTTCCCATGGCCGAGCAGCTGCTTTCAAGCCTTACATCACCAAGTGCAATGCAGTGGTGTAAAGCAGTGGAGTGCAGTGGAGTGCAGTGGAGACCTGTTCTCTGAAGTAAAGAATCAAGCTTCTCTGTCTGACAATCCGATGGACGAGTCTGCCTGCGGTTACCAGGAAAGCAGTACTTGCCTGAATGCATTGTGCCAAGTGTAAAGTTTGGTGGTTTTGGGGTTGTTTTTCAGGGGTTGGGCTTGTTTTTCAGGGGTTGGGCTTGGTCTCTTAGTTCCAGTGAAAGGAATGGACATGGATGCATGAGTTTGATGTGGTGGAACTTGACTAGCCTACACAAAGCCCTGACCTCAACCTGACAGAACACCATTGGGATGAATCAGAGTGGAGACTGTGAGCCAGGCCTATGTGTTAAGAATGGGATGTCATTAAAGTTCATGTGTGTGTAAAGGCAGGTGGCCTAGTACTTTTAGCAATATAGTGTAGATGAATAGAATGAAACAGTTTTATTTGTTCTTTCTGGTTTCTGTAGTTGCTGTAGTGCTAGTTTTGCAAGATAACTCCCTTTATTAAACACAACAGACTGTTTACTTCATGTTTTATGGTATTTTCTGCTGATCTTTTTACCCTCAGCTTTAGCTTTTCCTGGCTCTTCCAGTGTAGGCCGTTCGGCTTTTTTCTCAGCCATCCACTTTTCTCGTTTTTTCCTTTCTTTCGGTTTTTCTTCCTTGGCCTTCAGCTTCTCTGACACTTTTGCTTGAATGTAAATCAAACAATACAGATTACAGGATACATGCACATGCACAGGCGCCTTGTAACTATGTAACTACAAGCGTGACGCACGGAAATAAGAAACCGCCACCACAGTGCCTGCTTACTGTTCGAAATACTTTAAAAGTGATTAGAATTTACAATATCGCAATAGTCGGCAAAAACAACTGCGACTCAAATTGCGTGACTCAAGAATAAATATGCGATGTGACTGTAAGGTTCCTTTAATGATGGGAGGTGGAATTTGGGGGGGGCATGCGGGAAGTGCAAATAACCTTGGGCCCCAAACTCTAGGGGTCTTCAATGATGTTGAGTTTTTTTGAGCAACAAAACACATCAGAAAAGCATTTTTATAACTAATTTGCTTAAAATATTACAATCTATAATAATATGGGGGGAGCAATACCCCCCTCCCCCATCTGCAAATTTTGCCGACGGAACTCCCGCCTCCACCCTGATTGGTCAGTTGCATTGCTGGCACCCTGTACTTTGATCAGCATATTATTGATGTTCCATCATTTTTACCTCCCTCTCTTTTCTTCTGTGAGTTGGAATGGCCCCCTACCCGTGTCACCCTAGTGCTCCCAGAGAAGTTAGACCGCCTCTGTTGCTCATTTTATGTTACCTCCTGGTATATAGTGGGTTATCATATTTCTACATATAACACGTTTAACTGGAAGTTCCCCTTATTTTATGTACGTCTCCTCCAGCATTAGCATCCCCCGGGAAATTCTGCAGTGCTGTTTACCGTCATGCTCAGATGGCCTGTGTACTTTTTGTTCAGGGGGGGGCTTGGCTTTCTCTGTCAGTTCCTCTTCTTTTTCATCTCTCTGTATCCTAGCCTCTGGTTTTGCCAAATGTTCCTCTTCTACTTGGATGGTTTTCCTGAACCATATCTCTGCATCTGCAAACATGTCCATGTTAAGAACCGAACTGCCATGCATATCGCTACTGTCAGATTCACAGGTGTCAGCTTTAAAGGAGACAGAATACTTTAAATGGCTAATTCCATATAATTAAATTATAAATAAGAACATTAGAAATTTACAAGTCATTTGGCCCATCAAGCTCGTATGGGAAGAACTTAACTAAAAGCTCAGAGTTGTTAAAATCTTATCTAGCTCTGACTTAAAGGAACCCAGGGTTTTAGCTTGTGCTACAGTAACAGGATGGTATACATTTCCACTTACAGGAAAATGTTTGCAATGAAAATACAGACCCAACCAGAACAAATCAGATTAATATTTCTTACCTATAGGTTCTGTGAAAGAAAACAGAGAAAAGCACAATAATTAAGCTCTAAATTATGTGCAAAATAGACAATCAACAAAGCCCCACACATCCCAGTATACTGTAGTTACCCATTGACATTTCTTTGTAATTCTGTAAATAAAACATGCGATTAACACTTCGTTGTGTATATATGTCCCACTCCTAAAATATACATCAGAATGTAAACACTGCTTAACAGTCACATAACATTTTCCATACAGTACATGGACAAAAGCATTGTGAGCAATATTAAGAATGAATAACTGTTTGCATATTGTTGAGGTCATAATTATTAGGCATTTATGATGCATACATAATGACTTCATTGAAAACATTTATATTTTGCAAAGTTTTCAAGTTAAATTGCATTGTTTTGTGCATGACAACACATATATTGAAAATACCAGTAAAACAGGTAAGTACAAAATAAATTAATTGGATTTTAAAATAATTATTAGTATCATTATATTATGCTTTACTGGGATTAAATGCAAAAATGTCATATACTATTGACTAATAATACTACATTCTAGCAGCAGTAACCGTAGCAAAGCATATATCAGTTATATGTGATTATACTCAGCTGTGACAGTGTATAAATCCTCAATTAATTAGTAATGTTTCTCTCAAGGTATTACATGCATGTCTGTTCACAGAACATAATAATTTCATCATGTTGTTCATCATGTTGTACACATTTATAGAAACTGGGCAGAACTTTATTAAAGGGATACCTGAATACCTGTTTTTTGGTCTTCCTCGTCATGATTCTCAACGTTCTCTGCAACTTTAATTTCTTCAGGTTGGTCTTCAGCAGCAGGCAGAACCTCAGTCTTGGTAATTTTATATTCCAGATTTCTCTCAGCTGTAATGCTATCATATCTGTCAGTCGCATCATGGCTAATAACAGTACTTATCTCTGTTGCATCCTCTCTTTCTCCGTCTCTGTCCATATCCTCATTGTCTTTGGTAACATCTTCAGCATCTTCTTGATTTTGATGACTTGCTACTGCCACCTTTTTCTTATTGACGTCTTCATCCTTGATCTTTTGACCAGCATCTTGAAAGTCAACATGATGACCATCACTGACAACACCTTCATCTTCTTCATCAGTAACATGGACATCATGGTTAGCAGCGTAGCTAATGTTTGGAGCATGATTATGATCAAGTTTACTGCCACCTTCTTTGTGTTCAATGTCATGGACATCACCATCAGCATCTTGACTATCCCGATCTTCAGAATGATCCCCATGTGTAGCAGCATCACCTTCACGTGCACTGCCATGGACATCACCATCAGCATCTTGACTATCACCATCCGCACCATCAAAACCATGGTCGTCTTGGCCTTGATTCATTTTATGAGCATCAGCAGCGGCAGCGCGGCCATCATCTTCAGGATCAATATTTTGGTTACCGACGTCATCCGCATGACCACCATTTTCATCAGGAATGTCACGTGCATCATCATCATCATCAAAATGACCATCTTCTCGTTGTTCAGTTTCAAGATTTCCAGCATTGCGAAAAGCAAGGCCAATGTCATGAGTCTCATCATCACCATGGTCACCAGTATCTTTATCTTGAATGTCATGGACATCATCAGCAACATCAAGATCATCACCTTGACCAGTTTCATAGGCATCATCATTACTAATGCTGTCTTCAGGGTTAATATTGAGAGCTTCTGAATGATCATCCAGATCATCTAGACCTTCATCATTTTCATCATGCTGGGCATAATCACCATTGATATGATCGTCATCATGACTTTGCTCATCATCATCAAAATTGGTCGATTTTATTTTAATATCTTCATCTTTCTCATCTTTAAAAAAATTAAACTTGTGAATTTTGTTGTCACTGTTCTCCACGTTTTTCATTTTCTTCCGCATCTTCATTTGAAAGACGGTGTCTTTCCTTCCAAGTATTTCTGCAACTATATCGTTCAGCTGTTTTGTTAATTTACCAAAGACATGGACAGCGTTTGATACATTAGCCTCACAGATGACACTGATAAGCACAGATGTTCCAACAATAACTATGATGTAGCGGCAACCTAATTCAGCACTACTCATCCTCTTAGCAATTACTGGATATATGCATGTAACTGAACTGAATCTGCTTTTAGGTTGTATGGCAGATATGGTGTGAACAGTATGATATGGTGCAGCATGATTCAAGAACCACTGGGAACTGTATTTCACAGTCGCACAACCTCATACGTCATGCTGACAACGGGCTGACGTTAGATCCTTGCAGTCCAATAACAATGGGGGAGTCAGTGACAGAGAGTAACCACACAGTAGGAGATATAAGAAGACATTTATAAAGAGCTTCAGCTTCTCTTCGATTCCCTCTCTTGCTCTGCATGCTTAACTTCAAACACGTGTCGCACACGACAAACAGAGAAAAACAGTCTCCACGCTTCTCATAACAGATTTTATTTGTACCTTACATCACAAGGTGCAGTCTCAATGTAAGAACAGAAAATACAAGAATGATGTAACATTTATAAACCTAAATCTTCAAAGCAAAATGGAAGGAAAATGAAGAAATGATAAATATTTGTTCTCTCTTACTCTTCTCTCACTCATTTTCACACTCGCAAGCATGCACTCACATCCTGCATACACAGTGTGTCTAACGATTGACATGGATTCTATTCCAGACTTTATATATAGTTCTGCCATACGCATCAAATGGATAAACAGAACTGAAGATGGATAGATGAATGGAGGGATGAGTTTCTGCAGGCTTGCTTTCATGCCACATTCGGAAATTTTAGTAAGCATGCAAGCTGCTTAGTATTGCAATGCGAAACCCTGATATGTTTATAAAGGAAAGGGACCAGCATTCAATCTCCCAGATCTTCAGTTTATTAAAATGTGCACTGCAACAAGCATTATTTTGGTATTTCATTTGGAGTAAACAATGAGAGCGACTTGTAAGTAAATATTATTTGCCAGTTTATATATAATTTTATCTAACAGAATAGAATGAGTCTAGATATACCAATACTGATATGTTTCACATGCTAATGAAGTAAACACATCTGTCAGTTTTCACGGAAAAAATGTAAATAATCTGAGAGAGTCTGTGCTGACACCTTTTTCTGTTATTTTAATATTAATTATTAGCCTTGCTCGCAGCACCTGACTGTATGGAGGACATACAACCATCCCAACCATGGGAATAACCAACCTTTCTCTTTTGGTGGCAGAAATTCTCCTGGTAAAGAAACAGAAGGAAAAACTTCATCACAAAATCTACAACTAAGTGGCATTTTTGCTATTTTATCATGTGTAATAGAATTGATATGGACATTTTTTAATCTTACAGATACAACTGAGTACATTTAGATAAATATAAATCATTTGATTAAATGCAATAATAGTTTCAGAAAGACTAGACAAATAAAAAAGAATAGAAGTGAATGAGGAAGGACAAACCTTTCTTTCTTACTGAATGTCGTTTGGGGGTTAAATCTTAAACAAAAACACAAAAATAAATAATCAGAAAATTTTCCAAAGATGCCAAGACAATTAAAGAACTGAAGCACCAAAAATATAACTGGAAGAAAATTAAGTTATTAATTTAGATCCGACACAAAACACATTTTTTTTCTTAGATATGCTGACCTAAAGATATGACTGAATAAAATAATACAATAGTTTTAGAGTTAAACTGACAAAAGGTTGCTATGTAGACTTCCGGTGTTGATCGGATGAATTCATAAAAGCAGGGAGAAAGGAGATGAGATCTTCTGATGTCAGAAGTAGGGTATATGTTTTGGCTGGTCTGATTCTGCCCTACTTTAAGTACAAGAATCTATGTCAGGAACCATAAATTTGTGTGTTAGTTGGGTATTGCCTACTCTGCACTGGACATTTACACAGCCAGATGAGAAACTTAAAGTGAACTCTCTATTTCAATTGTGTCCTGGTGACACAGAAAAAGTGGACACGATATAACAAAGTGATTGGATGAGACAGTTCTATGAGCTTCATTAAGCATGAGAAAGAGTGATTCTACTGCTCATTTGACACATATGCAATGTAACCTGTTTATTGAGAGTGTGCTGCTCTCACATAGATGCCTTCAGTTGTGTGTCTGTCAAAAGAAGCTGCAGTTTCATGTTCTCAACCTTGTTAGCAAATCTGTTACTAATGTTCTTTGATGTTGTGCAGGCACGTGAGCTGGTAAGTCTAACACTTGCTTTTTAAATTAATTCTTGCTCTTTCTTCTGTGGTTCCACTACATTGGTCCATACTATAAACTGTGTGAGGATTATGTGAAGAGAGCATGCCTTTTATGCAAATAGTGTTTTGTTTTTTTGATTGTTTTGTAAAAACACCGTTGTTGTATATTAGAGGTGTAGGAAACGTGATTTGCAGTGAGTTTCATGACTGCTGTTTCTTCATCTTGCTTTTTATTCATATTTATTTCCATTTGTGTGGTGATGTGCTGTGACTGAACTAAAGTAGTAAATCGAAATGTATCTGTTTTTATTCTATACCTGTGTGCTGTTTCTCCTTATCTTCCTGTTTGCATGCTGTACGTTGCTCTCAATGTGCCAACCTCAAAATTAAGTTTTCAGTCTAAAATTCAAATAAGAGGAACATGCACAGCATTTATTACTGATTGTGGTTTTTGTTATGTAACAAACGCGCTCCATGTCAATGAACTAAGAAGCATGATTTGTGCTTACAAATACCTTCTTCTAGGAGAATGCTGTATAAGGAGGTTAAGGACTGTTTCGTCAAGTTGGAAAATTCATCCACTGCCTCGCTGACCATTTCCATGGGATCAAAATACATGTCACACAATTCTCCTAAAAATAGAAACATTTGATCATCAATGCGAGAAGTGTAATATATGGTATGTCATACACAAGAAGACAATAATCGACGTGAAAGACCAATAGACGGATATTATTACATACCTCCCTATAGTCCATGTAATCAGGTAAAATGGAAGAATTAGTAAATTAGTGAGTACAATGTTTTGGTTCATACTTATTTGAGATTATCCAATGGCTCTCATTCTCCATACAACTTATTATGGGGGTGTAATAACCGTCCAGCCCCCCCCACCCACTTAAATCATTAAATTGCAAGCCCCACCCCAACTCCTAATATCAAACTCTTTCCTACGCCATTGGCTTATTGGCTGATTTAAACTTTTAGTGGGTAGATAATCCTCCGTAGTCACAAGCGGGCCCTACCAGTCAGGCCTCTGTAGTTGATGAGGTCGAACGTGATGGCGACCGACGACCCGAGGAAGATGAGGGAGAGGAGCAGAAGCCATGGCCAAGGGGAGCTGAAGATGGAGAGCAGGCTCTTGTTTGCTGTTCGCTCAGGCTGTAACGTGGTTTCATTCTCATAGTCAATGACTGGTGCCGGCGCGTTGAACAAGTCTGCAATCAAATGAAAGCACAGATCGAAAACAACCCCGAAATCTCACCATCATCTGAATTTATCTTCATATATATATATATATATATATATATATATATATAAGGAACCTGATAATGCACTCAATGTTTCCTTTTGAAGGTCACTTAATTGATGTCATCCTGCGATTCATGAAAAACTGTCGGATAAGTTGACGGTCGTCTCTGGCATTACAAAGTCGCTTCTGCCCTCTACTTGGCTGGTTTTTGGTTATTGCCAGTGTGTCCTGCTGTCTTAGAAACCGCGAGCCTGGAAGCAGCCTGGAAGTGTAGCCTTCTGCTAGCAGAACCAGGATTAAACCAGGATTTAAAAAAGCAGATTTATTAAAGGGATACAGAAATATAGAGTGGTCCCTTAATTTATTCCACGGCTGTATATAAATATATATACACAGATATTTACTTATATAAACATAATATATATATATGATATTGATTTATTTAACACCAGAAAGCAAGAGGAAGACTATCAAGATTCAAGCAATTTTGTACGTCACACCACAAATTTTTAATTTTCTTCACACTAGATGCTGCAGAAAACAAAAACTGATAGCACAGTAGATAAACATGTGAAACACACAGTACATATCGAACAGAGAAAAAATAACAACAAAGAAAAAAATATTTACTAATGTAAAATATACCTGCACTTCAATATATACATTAAAAGAGTAAGTATACATATGGCTCTTTCATCTGAATGTGTAGTGTTAAGTGGCTGGTCCAATAAACATAAGGTAAGGCTTTACATTAACTGCACCTTCATAATGGTTTCATTGTGCATTCATAGCACATTCAGTGCACCTTCATAATGCATTCATATTGAATTCATAGAACATTTATAAGTAGCATGCAAGTACACCTTAGCATCCAAAGGTCCCTTAACAGTTGTAATATGCATAAATAACAAACATTACATGATTATACAATTATTATTAAATGATGTTTGTTATTAATGTATATTTCAGCTGTTAAGGGATGTTAAAGTATACATACATGATGTTCATGAATGTTTTATAAATAGTCAATAAATACATTATGAAGGTGCACTGAACGTTTTATGAATGCAATATAAAAGCATTATGAAGGTGCAGTTAATGTAAAGTGTTACCACACATAAACTATACATGTAATGTATATACCACACATAAACTATACAATGTCCAGCATTAAGTGGCTGTTGCGTATCAGTCCAGCATTATAATTTAGTAGTATTATTGTTTTTAAAATGCAATTATAGTACTATTTAGCAGATTGCGCCAGCGTGAAACCTGCTGATTCAGCGATGATGTGACTTGTTGAGGAGGGAGGGGGGATGCAATGGAAACTTCCCAGTGGGACCACCTGTTGGTGCACATTACACAGCGCCCTCGTTATGATCTATAACCACCCTACGCTTCATTCCCTCTCATGTTAAACGAATCAGCCATTGTGGACCTCAAAACAAACACAGCAAGCAAACAGCTTGCATCGCTTGTATTACAGGCAAGAAATTTTTTTGAAGATTTGCCACCAAATTCCTATGGGTGTTTCACAGCTACAATTGTAACATCTAGCGCACATTTGATAATCTAGGTAGTCATCTGACCCTTCCTCAGTTAAGTAATACGATTGCTTACTGCTAGAGTTCTAAATATTGATTCTTGCTTAAGAGTAACAATAAGCATTAAGCTTAAGTAACAGATGTCATTTCAAATAAAAGTACTTTGCCCAATGATACAACAGAGGCCCTTCCGAGACATTTGTTTTTTTTATGTTTTTGTGTCAAATCCAGATATTTAGACATGACACACCCTGCTGTAACAGGTTATTATATCAATATCACAATGCACTCCAGAAATAGCAGGTCCTATGTGACATGCCACATGGACAGAAAACATCCAGTCCTGTCCATCATTTACGTAACATTATAAAATGTCTCCAATCTTTAAATTCAACAACAGTAGAAAATCACAAATTGATTTGTACCACAACTCAGTGCATTCCTGCTACTGTGAAACCTGCTCTGAAAACATACGCACACACTAACAGAGCTTTTATTAAGATCTGGTACCTTCTGCGGCAGCCTCCGTCATGGTGCAGAGCTTGATTTAAGAAAGTTTTCTTCTTGAAAACTTCGTGACCCTCAAAAACGAACTCTTCAAGGCTGTTCCAGAAGGTGTGGTTTTATCCAAACAGACTCAATCATTATATTCAAGGTATGCTGAGATTTTTGTAGTTTCTGAATGTTTCTGTTATTCAAGCCCACAGTGCTAATTTGTTTATGGATCCACTGTTGTTCCAACCGAGCAAACAAAAGCAGGAGAGGAATGTAAAAATGGCCAGGCTTTGGTAGGTGGCTGATGTTGGCTAGATTTCCTCTCCTGAATAATAGCTGGATCTTACTGGTATAGGAAGGAAAACTTTACTACACTACTGGGACTTTAAGGTAACCTAATCCATTCCTGTCACGGTTTATTATTAGTGCTTGCTGTGCCAATCACAGTCTGCATTGCCATTTAAAGATAACAGTGCAGCTTCTGTCGTCAACAGCTCATGAGATGAGTCACCAGAAGATCAGTCCCCTGTCGTAATTAATCCACTTCAGCTGGGATATTTGTAGAGGAAAATACCAAGACGGCACTATTCAGCAAAATTCCTTTTTTCTTTCAGCATACTAATTATTTACTATTTATTTAACATTTAGCACATAATAGGATAATGGAGGAATGATCATCTTATTTCTACAATAAGCTTCAACTTTTAATTAATAATTCAATGATCTCTAGTTGATTTTTTTGATCAAATAAATTAAGGAAATCTTACATCGATCTTTCAGAGATTTATAGCATAGATTTAATTTAATTTTAGAAGTCTACTTCTAAACGCACATCCAAGACAAGATCGCTGATTATTTTTTAAAGTTTTGTTTCTGTTTGATTTCACATAGCACACATGATTATTCACATTGACTGAAAAGAATATAAAATAAAATGCAAATAAAATCCCTTTCAATTAACGTGTAATTAGGTTTTGCAGAAGTTCAACAGGGAATTCGGGCATGAAGGAGGAGCATTTTTAGCCGTGGAGATTTTCCTTACTGCAAGTTGCGGGTAGGAATCAGTGGAGAAGCGAAAGGGCAACACTTTACTT
>JAODUD010000026.1:17335443-17352361 GCA_026784285.1 Stomatorhinus walkeri
AATAACTTTTAGCAACTCGGTTACTAATCGAGTACAAATCACGAACAAATATAGTAACTGTATGAAATTCATACCTTTGTGTCCCCTCTAGTAAAGTGTTTCCAAGGAAAGAAATAACTAGTGAATATTATTTTGGATTATTTAGTAGTCTATTCAATGTAGTAGGCTACTTTAGCAACATTCGTGGACGTGAAGTTCAATTTATCTAAACAAGTATATGGAAATGCAAGCTTTATAATGTGGCCTGATCTGCGTAATATCTAGGGATGGACCAGTTTTATGTTTTTATATAAAAGACTAACTAAACAGGCATTACATAAATTACATTTAAAAAAATAAACGGCATAATGGCGCCCTCTTGTGACGTGTTAAACATATGCGTTTTGAAACTTTGGTGTTACTTTGCATTTTCGCAATTCATCTACACGATCAATATATATTACTGTCAGCGCTTATCTAACGTTTGCACAAAACTTTATCAAGCAGAAGCTAAACGCATTGGTTAGGCGTGTCAAACCAGTATGTCTAACCAGCTATAACATGGAAACAGTTTGTTAACGAAGAATAAAATAGTCGTAGGCTTATGTTTTTCTATTACAGTAAGTTTTCTGAGACAAAGGGATTTTGTATAATTCGAACGGTGTACAGTTTCACTTTGACACTTTAAAAATTAACATGATTTTATTATTTTACTGTTACATGTTCTCACGAGTGGCCGTACATGTAACAGAAGACAAGTTTTAAAAGCAATTACTCCACATATGTGCCCGCGCACACACAGCATTTAAAAGAAACTAAATTAAAAGAAGAAATCCCAAAAGTGGCATGCATATATATATATATATATATATGTTCGACAAGTGTAAAATGACTGAAGAGAAAGTTGAATATAAACCAACACAAAAATTGCGAAATATGAAAGCAAATCTGAGCAGTTTAGGTGTGTTTTAATTTTGATATTTTTCTTTTCATTTAAGCGATCTGGACCTTATAGTAGCCTAACCTTTCTGAAGGACAGCATTCGCAGTCACAAGTACAATACTGTACTTTTTAAGTATTTAACCCTCGAAAACCTGCAGATTTCCCATATTCTAAAATGTAGATGAACTAAGTTTTGAATGCTGACAGAGAGCTACAGACCCTTTCTGCGAAGAGTTATCAGCGAGCACATATTGCTGTTAGGATTAACCACACCTAGCAGGTTCATCCGAAGTTGTAACTACCCTGAATCACAAACATTAAGGGCAACCCGTTTCCTCCTAAATTACATCCAGCTCCATCGCCTTGGCCTTCCCCCCACATTCCCGTAAGTACGTTATTTTTTCTATATATGTGTACAATATAATGAATATGTGTAGATCTCTGAATCATTATGTTATACAGTATATAGTATCAAGTATTATATACGGTATAAGGGATGGCACGTTAGCTCAGTGAGTAACACCGTGGTCTCAAACCTCTAATTGTTTTTTTGATTTTCGTGAATATGTTATCATGCCCCATATTCTTGTGGGTTTCCTGCAATAAGAAAAAACATCCTCATTTAGTGGGTTTGTGTGTTTAAATCCTCATTAGTGTGTGTGGATTAGGTTTTTTTTTGACGTTGTATGGATCATTTTTCAGGTCCCCACAAAGATCTCCGAATGCGATCAAAAAAGTTAAAAGCCAAAAGTCTCATGTTTTGCTTGGTTACTTAGGTCAAGGTTAAGGCTGGGTAGGGATTAAGGTTGTCGTGTTGGGGTTAGAGTCCCCACAAAGATACAATTATAAAGATGTGTGTGTGTGTGCGTGCTGTAAGGCTGTCTGGGATTAGGAAACAATACTCTACAGGACTGATGTCCCGTCCAAGATGTACCATGCGATTTGCTTCCAAGCACATCCTCCAGGCTTCTTAAGGCCATTATGGACAGTTCATGAATATAGCGTTTCGTTAGAATTGGCAGATCTCTGAAATGTACTACTTATATCTTTGTTTTTGCCTTCACAGGAGGCAAGTATGTCATATGAAGCTTTAGTGACAGGTGTTAAGGACGTCAGTTTGAACACCACAGATGTGAACATCAACCCCAGAAGTTATGTCTGCCAGCAGTCTGACCCTTTGCTCAGTGGGAGAGTCGAAGTGGTCGTTCTATTGCTGGTGTTCACTCTGGGCGTGGTTGGCAATTTAGCTGTGCTGCTGCTGGTTGGCTGTCCACGCTACCAGAAAGGATCGCTGGACATTTACCTGTGGAACCTGGCCATCAATGACCTCGTTTCTGCCCTCGCTTTGGCTGCCTGGGCCATCAAGTCTCACTCCTCCTGGATTTTTGGAGACCTTGCCTGCAAAATACTGTCAGCCCAGAGAGACCAGGGCATGTATACGGGGGTCTTGCTTCTGTTCGGTGTCTGCGTGCAGACGGCGACCGCGGTGAACGGGCCCCTTCTGTGCGTGTCCGCCTGGCTGTTTGGGGTCTTGCTCGCTCTTCCCGCTGTTCTTTTCAACAAGACGACCCGGCTCTCGGCTCAGCTGTCAGTCTGCCACCTTCAGGAGAGCAGAGTCCTGCAATTTCCATTCAGCCTGTTCAGAAACCTATTTGGACTGGTTATTCCCTTGTTGTTGTTCATCTTTGTCGGTGTGGCCTACGACAGGTTGAGGAAAGCCGAATTTAAGACGAAGAAGGAGAAGGTTCTTATTCTGTCTCTGACACTGGCATTTGTGGTATTCCAGAGTACCTGTTACGGAAGCATGTTTATAAAGGCATTGCAAAGCTCACACTCCACCAAGGTGTCCTGCCAGTTACTGGACTACACAAAGAAGCTACAAACCTCACATTATTGTTTAGAACCTGCCACTATTTTGTCAACCCAATCATTTACAATTTGTTCTGGAGTAAGATAAGAGGATTTTTATTTCAGTAGTTATTACCACAATGAGATGTGTAAGACTTAAAAAGCATAAAATGCTACTAATAAAGAGAAGCTGTTTATTTTTCTGTGCACCTTTAGTTTTGTGTCTAATTTAAAAAATCGAGGACTCATCCTTTCCGTCAAGCTACAGAGCAACGAACATTTGAAAACTTTAGTATAAGAACTTAATACTACAGTCACATATAAAGAAAACATTTCCAATATCTCTGTTATATAACATAAACATGCAACGTTTGTATAGACTGAGATGGTATATATACCTCATGGTACTGTATATATTCTCATTGAAGTCGGTGAATCTTTTCAATCCTGCTCCATGTATTGCTGTTTTGTGACACTTAGGGCACCCAACTCAGCCTCGTTGTAAAAGGTCGAAACTATCCTCAATAACAGCATTTAATATATTCTGCTGATCTGCACCTGGCTTACATGCCGTACTAATACAGGAATTTAACCTAATTCATAGAACACAACAGTGTCACTGATACACAATAAATATAACTAAATAAGTGTACCCCCCCCCCCCCAAGAAAAAAAAAAGCTGGACAGTTTGATCAATTTAATATCTCTCCACCTTGTAATACATATATATATAACTTAAAAATCGTAATAATGCAGCCAGTTACCAAGGACTGAGATCAGGCCTTGGTAACCAGTCCAATAACAATATGTAATAACAGTTTGGCAATATAACAATACTCCCATAACAGAACACACAGTCTACCACAGTAGTTTAATATAGACGGGAGATTTGGGCTGTTTTGAGAATAACATGGAATAAAAACATGAATAGTTTACAGAGGTGAGGGACTGTTTCCGTGGTTACATGGTAATGGCGTGGTCCAAGCCCACTGGGCGGATGGTGAGGGTGAGTGTGGGAGCCAGGGGTGGAGGTATGTACCTCTCTTCACGGAGCAGCCTAAGGAGTATGTCCTCTGCGTCGCGTGGCCACCTGTAGATCCGTGTATTCTGAAGCCAGCCCGGTACGTGTTTCTATGAACCACATAGTAACTTGTTGAAACGTCAGATCTTACCGCCATACTTCTTTTACAGCATATCAGCAGAGGTGGAAATTTCAGGTCCAGAAAGTAAAAATCCAGATCAAGATTTAGTTTCAACCAGCCAATTGAGTGCTCTGTGGCTGTCGCTCTTTATACTCAACCGGTTGGTTGGAATGAAATCTTGGCCTGGACTTTTAGTCTCTGGACTTGATATTTCTACCTCTGCATATCAGTAAATACACCTGGTATGATACTGCTTTCATAAATTATGAAATTTATCTTCCAGACTATGTTTTTTTTCCATGTACCAACTCATTGAATTATGACACGGTTTTGATCAATGGAGGCCTGCAGAGATGCCTTGTAACACACCTGGGTCGCGTTCGCGAAGAGAACAGGGATGAATCTGAAGTTTAGGCTGCCCTGCTGGATGAACTCATGCTGCATCTAAAACCCACAATGTAAGAAATTAGTCCCTTTGTGAGTGATGTGCACTATATGACATCATCAGTTCAGTATTTCACTTGTGTCATTCGTTATTTGTCCCTTCAACAGTTTCTTAATAGTTCATTCAATAGTTCCTTCTGTAGTTGACAAAAGGTTTACGGGGTCTTCAAGTTTGGCCGACGATACCAAATCCAGGCCTTGTTTTCAGTATTCCCAGATAGGTAGTTTAATAATTACTGATTCTGATTGCTCAGAGGCTTCCCACCTGACTGACAGGTAAAGGAAGGCTGGATAACCAGCAGTGGACCTAGAGGACTGTGACTTGAATAACCCTGGTTTACAGGATTAACAGATATAGTAACAGGTATAGTAACAAATATAGTATTTGCTTGAGACAGAATGATGTGTGAGGATTCATTAATGATGAACAAACATAAGATCAGTTTATAACTATCACCTAATTTGCGGTCGATTAATACATAAGTAATAACATAATACTACATTATTTGTGTCTCACATTTAATTTGGGACTCGCTATGTGAAATCTAGATTAGCCAGTTCAGCTGAGCTATATGTCTCTGGACCACTGGAAGGAACTGAAGTATCTAGATGATGGAGCTGGAGTTGACAATATGGTCTCACCATGGAGTGGATATATTTGGTGTGCAGGCCATGTACATCCCGGCCAGATCCCTCAATGTCCATCTTGTACTTGGGACTGATGGCTATGATTATAAGCACTGATTTCTGCGACACATCAACCATAAAATTATGAGATTATTGTCACTTTATGAGGAGGGACAGCTATCATTGACCACAAAATGATCTGAAACTCTGTAAATCTGTTAAACAGTACAACGGACGTACATCTTTCAAATAGCTGTCCATCCACATGTTGATATCCATGCGTCTAACGGGATTGTCAAATATGTCGATCTGCAATACGACACGGACAAATGTTACTCCAGAGAACATCAGACAAAACAGGTAGCCGACATTCAGATCGTATCACGATTTCCACATAGTTTGTTATGTCTTACCGCCGGACAGAAACCATGTTTGGTCAGAAACTCAACAAAAGGAACCATTTCAGGGGCTGTATCCACAGAGTACGTCACAAAAACATTCCCTTAAATCAAGAAGAAGATATGAATAAGGATAATATCAAAACTGCAGGCACCAATCTTTATGTAGTTGCTCTTCGGTGTAGTGCGTATGAATCTTAAAATGTGGAGTGGTACTCCAAAAAAGTTTTAAATGGTTTCATATTGCATATTGACTCTGTCAACATGCCTTGAAAGTACCTGCTTCACAAATTATTTATATTTTGAAATACTTTGAGTCAAGGCCGTAATTAATACACATATAATTACACTTCCCCCCAATATATATATATTGGGGGGAAGTATTCCCGTCCTCAGAAGTATGTGGCTACACGCACACACATAATTATAATTATAATTACGGCCTTGGTTCCCCCCCCTCAATACTGACTCCACGACTATGGCCTTGCTTTGAGCCTTTAAGATGTTCAACAGTTTTATAAACACATCTATGGATTTTTGATTGTTGTACCTTTAATTTACCGTGTCAGCACTGTTAAATTCCACAACAACTCGGTACTTACGGTACTCATTAGGCAGACTGATGGTCTTCTTTATCCCTGGTTCCTGGGAGCAGGGCTCACCCACGGCAGGAGCCTGCGGTGACACAGGGACCACACAGACCTCAGACATGACCTCTGCCGGTGAAGGAGCAGAACACAGAGCGTTGACGGCGACAGCAGCTTTGGGGGCGCCTTCGGGTTGGGACCTGTGACAGGGTGGAGAACAATGGACTCTGCGTATTGACCTGGTCTAATGATAATCAGGGTTGTAGAATCATCAGAACCAGACACGCAAAAATACAGCTCCGGTTATTTCAAATTGTTGGAGCTTGTTCATCTAAAAACCCAGCTAAGGTAACTCAAATTCCATGGAAATCTATGTATAAATGATGTAGAAAATGACAGTATTACACCGATTTTCAAAATAAATTATATACATTTTGAATACAGTAGAATTAGATGTTTTCCCTTACTTGCTACATCCAGTTTTAATATACAATATCTACTTGCATATTAAATTATATTCAAAATTGTAATTTGTTTTCCCATGTATTCAGCATACCCCTAATTCCAGCTTTAACCTTGATAATATAACCCATGCTGCTTAATTAAAAACGATGATGGCAATCCCTTTGAAAGCACGCTCACCAGCGGTTTCGGCTTGAGGAACCTCCTTTGTCAGATTTACAGTGGTAATACGGGTGCTGAGAATAGCCAAAAGGCACCGGGGGGTCACACTTCCCGGGATCGTTACTTTCCCTTGGAACCTGCTGATGATCAGCAGTGCCACATTGCCTGCCCTTCGTGGGATTACAGCCTGAAAAGGTGGAAAGAGCAGCAAAGCTAATATAATCATATACATACTCGTGTTATCTTATTACATTCTCTCAACAGACTCTTCAGTCACCTTGCATCAGGCATAATGGGACACTCCTTACCAAAGTAGCTAAAATAAGATAATAATTAAGATGTGACAAACTGTTCATGTTACATTTATTTAGCACCCCTGGAACAGTTAGGGGCCTAAATGTGACGGACGCGGTTTTGCCAGCTATGGGATTCAAACCCACAAGATTCGAGAGACAGGCACAGATCCAAAACCCACTGAAACACAGAGATTAATCCACTCATCCATCCACCATAATCACCTGTGTGGTACAGAGTCATGGTGGGAATGGGGGCCCTTCCAGGAAGCACAGGCCACGCACTAGATATTGTGGCAGTCTGTCACAGGCCACTTACCTGTGACAGTTTAGTGACAGCGTGTCCCGTAACCATGCGACTTCAGCCGGCAGAAGATTCACATGAACATATGATAATATGTAAATGCCACTCATAGAGAATCAGGGGACAGGATTTAGATCCCGCCCTTGGAAGTATGTGGCTACACTGCTAACAGCTGCATCACCCTACCACACTAATAAATCCATTCGTTTAAAAAATATACAAACATAAAAGACAAATGTTTAATGCATGTTCTATGTAATGTGTGAATGAATGGTATGTGTGCCGTGTGAAGGGTCGGCACCCAATCCTGCGTTGCTCCCTGCCTTGCGCTCACAGCCTGCAGGATACCCAACCCCCAGGACCCCGATTAGGATAAACGGTTACAAAAAAATGGATACATGGATGGATGGATTTTATATACAAAAGCCTCAAGCACTCTCATACTCTCACATTGTTATTTTAGTTTTGACACTTCGGATTTATCAGTATTACAGATTTTTGTTGGATATTTCTGTTTAAAACAAGAGCACAAGAAAATCACAGATAATCCAGCCTAGTCCAAAAAACAGCGTAGGTGTCACTTACTTTGTTTTTCCATGCAAAGTCCGTAATATTCAATATCAGAGCGCAAGGGAAGAGGCGGGTCGATTTCACATATATCCTCCTGAGTCTGGGATTCATAACCTGTGTCCTTGCTTGGGGGGTCCACAGGTCTGATCAAATCTGGCCACTCCAGGCAGAAGCCAGCGGTATTCCTCGAACCCTCTCCACTGCACGCTTGTTGTCCGGGATAAGTATCGGGGACCTGGGAGTAGCTTGGAGGGTCGGGAGATGATTTTGGCCCCGCCATTTGGGGCTGAGATCCACCGAAGTAACGTGAGCTTGATGATGCTGGACAGGAAACTCCCCCGAGGCTTTGCCACTGCTGTCTCAGGTCAATATTCCTCTCGCAAGGCTGTCTGTGTTCGTTAACCGTGACCCTGGAAGCTGCGAAGCTGCCTCTGACCGGCGATTCACAGCCACTGTCTGCCAAGCGCTGCTGCTGCTTCAGTTTGTTCACCAACTCCTGCACGGTCATGGACTCGTCTGTCTCTATCGGGATGCTCGGGCCTTAAAACAAAATCACAGGCAATTTACCGGACAGCATGAAACACCGCAGATTATTTAACAGTTGCTGTCTCGCATTGTCAGCCTAAAGAATTATAAGAGACGGTAAACATCTAGAATCTGTATCAATATAATGTATCTGTGCTTCGCCGAAATGACTTCGTAATGGTTACATATTACAAAAAAACACGTACAAGAAATACAAAACTCACACACTGTTGCTGTAACAAAAGAATAACAATTATAACCAGTTTGACTGAAGTTTAATTTTTAGGTAAGCTGTGGGTTGAATGAGAGAGAACTTTTATAATGAAAAAGCGCGTTATACGGAGATTATTATTATTTAAATATATCTAAACGTGACTATAAGAGTGAATCATACCTATGAAAGACTCCATTGTGCTCTACCGGTGTTCAGTTTCTAGGCTGGGAAACACAAAATCAACATCATAAAATGAACAGTCGAAATCCACTGATTTGATATATGAATATTTTAAAATAACAACATATAAGACAAATAAAAGACAGTAGTTGACCAATATGGTACTTCACTTGATTTAAAAAAAAAACAATGACATTGTAACTGTAAGGAATCATAATTACAAACGGGGAAACGGAGCAGTAAAACTCGTTTCTTTTTTATTTCCTCCTGGAAAATTTCCCTTGGAAAGCTTTTCATTAGTGTTTAATGTTATACGCGCTAATAAGTCGTTTCAATGCGCACAAAACATTGTTTTTTTATTGTTCACTAAAACGCACAATGAAGAAGAAATCGCTAAATTACCTCCGTATTTTCCTTCTCGCGGATATTTTTGACACTGAGTCAATAAAAGAGCATGCCTTGAACTGCATACAAGGAAGTGTCTAAACATTTTTCTTCGGGGAAAATTTATGCAAAGCAGGCCTGTCACGTACAGTAAATGCAAATTCTCATTTCTGTAAACGAGGCGCAGTCGTAAAATGTTACACGTTGAATTAAATCACTAATCAGAATGGATTCTCTCCCCTCTCTCTATTATCTATGATAATACATATAATTTAGTTTTTCGTGACCCAAAGAAGCCTTCATTTTGGTAGTTCACCGTGAATGACGTTATGTTACGTATGGAGATTCACACTGCAGATATTCAGCTTTCAGTGAAAAGCTGTTGACCCATCTCGTGTTTCAGGATGTTGTCATCTCTCACCAAGATTGCTGTAGTCCTGGAGTCCATATAGGAGCTCATTCAAAACCTCCGCAAGTATCACTGGATATCAGCTGGAGCCCATATCAGATATAGCACTTCCATATCTGCAAGATTTTTTCAGCCCTAGTGAGGTCCCAGTATGTTGTTTGACAGGTTCTGCAGAAGCTCTCGTGCTGTTCAAATGTGACTCCAAAGCTCATTCTTTGGGCCGGACTTAAACTGCGCCGATTATGTAGTACATGTGTGCTTAGGGCTGACTTTGGAATTTCACACTCAACTGTATGGCCTAAAGTCTCACGGCAGTTTATCAAGTAAACTGGGGGTGCTGCATTTTACATTATTATTGCACTCCGAACAAACAATGGATTACACTTTAAATATGAAGAAAGCTTTACATCACACCATGTATTTGATCATTGTTGTCGATAAGGGTCACTTCCACACTACTACTTTTTTGGGCACTTCAATTGGTGCTATGGTGCGATAAAATGGGCTTACCTCACAAGTCACAAGCGTTATGTGTAAATGGTAACTTAGCCAAGGGTTTCAGTTATCCAGAGCTTGTCCTGGCAAGCATAGCATGTCAGGCAAAATGGTCCCTGGACAGCATGCCAGCCTATCACATGACCCTTCAAAGTGTACATCTGGGGTATAGCACCAATTCAGCAAAGGTACAGAAGAGAGGGTATACAAATATGGGAAAAACATGCAGATCACACACAGATCTCTCTAACGCTCTCACTCTCTCTCTCTCACACACACACACAAGAACAGTACCATTTGAGCCACCAGGCTGCCCTTAAACATGCATACCTCTCATAACTTTCCATAACTTCATATCCAGTATAGACAATATACCCACAAAGTATATAAATAACATGAATTATAGCTATTCATTAACGATTAGGAGAGCATTATCCTGTTCTTCAATACATTTCCCATTTCACAAGAGTGCAGAAAATCCATCTCAAGAAAATAATGGCTGCATTATGAAGATCCTTGTACAGGTTTATTAACACTGAGGCAGGTTTCCAGAATATTGCAGTGCATGTTTAATATTTACTATCAACATTACTGAATTCAGTATTATTGTCCCGGACAAAACACAGTATTAAAAAAAGAAACCAACAGGCAAAATTAAAACACAAACCAGCGGATAAGTAAACAAGCAAATGATATTTACAGTAAATACAGGCATGTTGTTATTATGTCATGACGGTTTGAACCCGCTACCGTTTCCCACCTTTTACTTTTACAAGGAGCCAACATGATCAAAATTCTAAACCCCGGCCTTTAAATACACCGACTCCCTTCCCATTTCAACGTGTCAGATGCTAAGGGTGCGTATCAAAGGGTTTGGGGAAACCAGGAAGCTGAATATATCCACTGGGCACTGCGATGCCCTGGAAATATTCCCTGCAAGGCAGTCTTGTCATGGCACTAAGAGTTTCAGCAGCTCCCTCTGCTGGTCAGACCTAGAGGTTGTCCCCGGGCTGGTACTGAGGTTCGGTGGCGGTAAAGTAGTCTTCTAAGAAGGCCTGCAGGTACTCAAAGGTAGGCCGCTCCTCGGGGTCCTTCTTCCAGCACTGAACCATGAGCTCATGCAGGGAGATGGGACAATCCTGAGGACACGGCATTCTATAACCCCGCTCCACCTGTTCTAGGACCTCTCGATTATTCATGCCTGGGGGGTAGACAGGGGGAGGAATATGCAGATGCAGTTGATGCTTAATAATATTTCAGCCAAAAAAGTGATCTAAGGTTCCAGAAATGGCATAAATATTCCTACTTCCTACGGCTACAGATCTAAAGAAGTGCTAAATTATTTATATAGACAACGGTACACCATTACCAACAATGGTTACGAAAGAGGTGACAGAAATTTGTGTAGGTGTATGACAACATTGAGAGCCAACCAGAAATCCTACTCTAATGGCAGGCCATCCTGACTCACCTGGATATGGTACCCGTCCCTTAGTCACCAGTTCTGTGAGTAATATCCCGAATGACCACACGTCAGACTTGATGGTGAACTTTCCATAGAGAGCAGCCTCTGGCGCCGTCCACTTGATGGGGAATTTGGCACCTGGAGCAAACAGGAATTTTAAAGCACTGTGCAGTAGTTCAACTAACCAACTGAGTGCTAAGTTAAAAAGGAGTTCCATGCTCTCTGTAAAGGGTTTTTAAGAAATTCTTAACTTTGACATCGTTCAAGGCTACATGTCTGGAGCTGATGTTTAAAAAGACACTGCAGATGGACCATTCGCATTTCTTGGAGGGCAGTAATTAATCCCCAAACAAGCTCAAGCTCAGGATGGTTATCCTATCACCATTGTAGAGTCAAAAACTTCACGGTTAGCATGGAAACACTTATGACATCACCCAATGTATCTAAGCCAACAATAACTAAACAACAAGAGGCAGAACTGTTTTCTCTACAGATTTCTGACTGATGACGCAATGGAAGAAGACCGAGAGTGAATGGGTGGCCTGCTGGCAGCAGGAGGCAAGATATTGCACAGATCCACTTCCATCTCTTACCCTGGCGAGCCGTGTACTCATTGTCCTCAATTAGCCTGGCCAGGCCAAAGTCTGCAATCTTGCACACCAGATTGTCCCCCACGAGGATGTTGGCTGACCGCAGGTCTCTATGGATATAGTTCATCCTCTCAATGTAGGCCATGCCTGAAGCCACCTGGAAAAATGCAGAACATATCAATCCCATGCTAAATGCTAAGTGCTACATTTCAGACTTGCAATGGAAAAAAAATTGACCCATTACAATAAAGTTAAACACTGGAATACATGAATAAAACAACAATTAATGAAGCACAAGGCTAGTTTTTGTTAGCATGAAGCAGCATGGTTATTACTGCTCATCTTAACAACAGCCCCAAAAACAAGAACCAAACCAGTCTACCTGTGCCGCCATGTCGACCAAGTTCGGCAGCTTCAGTCCTCGTCCCTCCCCGTCCTTCAGGAAATCAAGCAGACTCCCTATAATACAAAGAATGCAGCCAAACGTTAGCAATGACTTGGTTTCCTTGTGACTTCCACACAGTATATGCAGTACACTGCATTTCTATTTTCAGACTATGCGGTATTAAAACACTATGGCAAGTGTTGATGTGTTTTGTCAGGCACAGGAGACTAATCACCACAGGGTTTCTGGGATCAGTGAGTTTTTATATTGTGACTAACAAAGAAGTGACAGGAATGTCACACAGATGCAATGCCCCGCCAATATTTTCACGAAAGCTCTCTGGTTGGCCAGGCTGGCGAAGGAGGCGGGCTCCCGACCTTTGCTCATGTACTCGGTCACTATGTAGATGGGCTCCTCGGACACCACGGCGTACAGCTGCACCAGTTTGTCGTGCCGGAGCTTCTTCATGATCTGGGCCTCCTCCAGGAAGGACTCAGGGGACATGGTGCCGGGCTTCAGGGTCTTGACAGCCACTTTGGTGGTGCCGTTCCATGTTCCTGCCACCAGGAAGCAGCCAATGTCAGGGCGAGAATCCTCTGGACCATGCTTCAACTCATCAAACTACTGCACAGTGCTTTAAAGTTCCTGGTACTTCAAAGTCTTTGCATAGGAAGAACTTTAAACACCATGCTCTACCAACTTGGATGATAGTTACCATTCATTTGTAGACACTGCAAAGCAATCAAAGAAAGAGTTTAAAAAATAGTAATAATAGATCCCATGGTGAGGGTGAAATATACTACAAATTATCACATTTGAGATCTGAGTTTGATTATTTTAACTTCTAATTATTTGGAAAGCTTAATGGAAGAACAAAAAAATGCCTATACCTATATGATTTGTTTTAATCTGCAGGTTCTAGTATTTTACCGTGTTTGTATCTGCATTTACGCTACAAGAAATAAAAAAAAAACATTTAGCAATCTGAGTTTAGAGATATTTCTAAACTAGAGAGGCAAACTAATTTGGCTACTCGATATTTTGACTCTTCTAGTTATTCTAACATATCTTTAATTTGACAGGAGGCCATTCCACGGTATCTGTAAATAATGGGATGTATAGGAGCTCCAGACATTGCTCACCCATCCAGACCTCCCCGAACTGGCCGTTGCCAAGGCGCTTGATTAGCTGGAGTGACTCCCGTGGGATCTCCCACACGTCTTTGGTTTTGACAGACAAGTCAGCGAGCCGGGGCATCCATTTGTGGCAGGGGACCACCAAGCGGCAGCAAAGGCCAGCTGCACGTTCTGGGCGGGACAGGGGAAGTCAAAGGTCATTAGGATCGACCAATGATCAACAGCAGTCATAGAGATTGGCCAATAATGCAATGGGCACAACAGCAGTAACAGAGGTCACCCAATAAGGATGCCCAAAAACAGTTCCTGACTGAGAACAATGGATGTTTCTCAATATCTATATTTCTGTTCTTGTGTACCCGTTTTATGTCATCTTCCATTGACAATGACCAGTTCAAATCCTCAAGAACGCAAGTACAGGGGACGGTAAAAATCTCCAGATGCTAATCTTGCTCCGCCCCAAATATCAAGGATACATGGGTTGCATCCTCGCCATAGGAGACCAATCCCATGATTCATCGCGCCCCAAGTTTGTTCTTGGATGGCAAGTTAGCAGGCATGATCTTTGCATTCTTGGTGTTGAGAAACACCCCATGTTCTGGAGAAAAATTGGTATGTCGTTCCCCAATGTTGTACTGGGATTCTTTGACTGATGTTGAGCCATTAGTCTTGATGCTTACCTGAGTAATGCCGAACCAGCTGCTGGAGAGTCTCAAACTGCGCTCGGGTGGTAATATAATATCCACCGCTGTCTAACTTCCGGACTTTGTAGTGCTTCACGTGGTCGCCTTTGATGTCATCCCAATCTCGTATAGACAAGGAAAAGGCCCCTAGGTGTGGAGGGACCCATAATCACGGGAAGCTCAATTATGGCTGGATATAAACTCCACAGCAGACCTACAACCTGCTTTACTCATTCATTTAATTAAAACTAACATGGAAATAATGAGATAGATGTAATGCTTTTTGAAGTATCAAGCTAAGAATATAACAAAAGGGAAAAACTAGCTCCACGCAATATTCTATGAGAATGAAAAACTATGAGGTCATATTACTAGTTAACTATTCTTGCAGATGAATCCCTAATTAGATTTTTTCCCCCTCCATTGGTCTGAATCAGATATTCTCAGTTCCTCAGATCCTTCATGTTGACATCTTTCTTCATTTATCATTTCGGAAGATGTCACCGACTGGCATGGGCTGCGTTGCCATGGTTACCTTTGGTGGTCTCGCTCTCCCGGATGAGGAAGGTGCCCCGAGGGTTGCCGCTGGACAGCAATTGTCTCTCTGCATCCTTTCGGCCCAATTTTCCAAAGTACCAGCTGTGGAAGGAAGGTCAGTTGGTCAAGGTTTACCCAGGACATTGGGTTACTGAGTCAGTGTATGGGTGCTGGTTGCTTCTACTGCTTTTCAACTTGAAGCTCCAGTGCCTTAAGAAAATTCTTTTTTTTTTTTTTTTAAATAAAACCTCCCCATTCAAAAGCTGCATTAAAAAATATTTGAGGCTGGAATACCTTAAGCGAGGTGCTAGCTTGGACTGTATTTGCTAGAAAAGTCTATGGCATGCAGCATATATAGTGCACATTTCCATCTTAACCACCAGTTATATAAAGAACTGGCTCATAAGCCTTTATAATGGGGAACTTCTCTAAGGAAAAACCAGTTCACAGACCAGTTTCCTCCAAGCCAAGTCATATTTATGTCACTTCTGGCCGCATACATAATGCTAACGGCCTACTAAGCAACATCTGCTGGTCCACTTCTGCTAGCGCACAAGCCGCTAAAATTAAAAAGCATTTGAGAGATAACCTGTTTTTCGCTATGAGTGACGACAGCAGTATTTCACCTCGAGGAAGAGTCACCGGAGCCATGTGGGATTATTTTACTTAGATCTGATGATACGTCCTACGGATAAACATGCAAATTCGTTGTTTCGGGGTGAAGCGGCCGTAGACGCCGGCCCATCGGACACAAAGCCGGGACTCACTCCTCAGCCTGGATGGAGTCCACTGGGGCGACATAGTTGCTGGGGATGTAGCCTGTTCCGCACGTGGTGAGCGAACGGGCTTCCCACCAATCCCCTTCACTGAGGCGGGGGGGGGTTGGGGGGGGGCAGAAACATGGTAACACATTACAGTTCTGCCTAAAGTGACATATCTAAAATTAAAGAGTCATTAAGACTTCATGGTCATAAATACCGTCCCCGTAACCTTTAAATTACATGTCGAAAGCTTATTACAACTTAAGCTCTCCCATTGCAAAATAACCAGAGAACCTGGTATGGTACTTTTGACCTGAGAGGTATTTCCTCAAGTATTTTTAGGTGAGAAATTCAGCTCACATATCAGCTAATGGTGCGAGACACACATGACTATCTACAACATAACAAAAGACTGGAATACAGCTGTACGGTAGAGAGAACCCATCCATCCATGCATGACCGACCACTTCAACAATCCTGGTCACAGCTGTGTAACCCTGTAGTTTCACGGCACAAAGCAAACCAATGAGACACTGCAATCATCACTCACGTGCTGTTGAGAATTTGGAACTTCTCGCCCTTCCTGAAGCTGAGGTCATCTTCTGTCCTGGCCTCATAATCATAAAGTGCCACAAAGAGGGTGACCCCTGCGAGACAGGTGGACAAGACGGGAACCAATCAGAGCTCAATTTCCAATCATCCATTCACACTCTTTTTTTTCTTTTTTGACCACTTATATGCTACATTATTTTTTAATCTCAGAAAGGTTTATTAGGAACCAACAGACACGTCTGTTACTCATATAATCAGCTTGCTAACTGTGGTGTCAATAAAATAGGTCAAAATGAAAAGACAAAAAAAAACAGGCCAAGATGAAGTGTATCCAGTTTCAGTGACAGATGGGTAATGTTCTGCAGATTGGGGAAAGTAATGCACACAGAGTTTCAGCTGAAATTACATTTGCTGCCTTGCTCAAGTGCCAAAGGAGGTCTCTGCCACTGGTAAACGAACCAGTCAAAAGACTAGAATGCAGCATCATTCAGGGCCGATGTTGCAACGGCTTTAAAGCAATTCACACAAAAAAGGTGGGAAAAAAACAAGCTTTATGGAAGTTTGAGCCTAGCCTCATTAAAAGTGCATGGCACAGAGAGTTCCTGAGTATAAGAAGAGCAGGCAGCGCTGCAGTTCCACCCCCTTCTACTTTCCCCTCTTTCATCACATGCCATCTCTTCTGCTTCACTACAGCCCCCCGGTGATGCGTCTCTTTCTCCCGGCCCTGTACCTCTCATTTAATTTCAGTGTGGAGTGTTGGAACATGTTGTCATGGTGTTGTTCCTGGTCGTCAGGGCTGTACACAGCCAGAAGATGATTTGCATGGAAACATCTGAACTCCGCC
>JAODUD010000026.1:17352384-17371008 GCA_026784285.1 Stomatorhinus walkeri
CATGAAGAAGCAGGTTTTGATTGTCGTGTGAATCACAGTCAATGGCAGCCTACCTGTCCCACCACGAGAGCGTAGGGTCCCCGACTGGGAGGAAGAGTTGACCCCACCGAAGACAGTTATTCCCTGGCTGCCGGGGGCATGGAAGTTGTTGAAATTGGGGATGGAGGTGACCCCGAAACTGGGGTAGTGCTGTGGCGTCGGGTCAGCGCCATAGCGGAAGCCGGAGTTCTGAGTTACGCTTGTGTCGCGCTCGTCCGTCAGTTTGGCTGCTTCCTTATCTTTGCATTGTACACAGCCCATCCTCTACACTCTGAGAGGACGGGGGAAGAGGGAAAGAGAGGGGAGAGAGAGAGAGAGAGAGAGAGAGAGAGAGAGAGAGAGAGAGGGGAAGAGAGGAGAGGGAAGGCAAAGGGGGAGAAAGTGAGGAAAAAGGAGGAAGAGAGACGCGGAGAGGAGAGAAAGGGAAAGGGGTAAGAGAGAGGCAGAAGAAGAATGAGGGAAAAGGAGAGAGGGAAAAGAAAACAGGAGAGGGAAAGGAAGAGTGAGAGAATGCACTGGCACACAGAATGCTACCAACATGTTGTTCGGACATGCTCACCATAATCACCGAAATACAGAGGGATAAAAAGGATTAAGGCACAGAATACAGCTGGATGGCTGCCATCTTGTGGTTTGGATGTTAAATGGAAATTAAACGGCTGTTCCATATGGTTCCTACATGAATCCATTATCACTGAAGGCACGCCTGGGCGTCGGTATAAACCTGCATCGTGCCAAAGAGCTCTTAATGCTCCCAGTGACCAAACGCCACGTTCCTCTGGCTTCCAGATACATCCGCCACAAACGCGCTGATCACGTCCGTATAAGGAGCTGGAGAACAGAAGGAAAATAACGAGAGGCAAGCAGGGTGGCTGAACGCTGTCATGTGACATTAGCCAATCCGCGGGAAAAGCCAAAATCAGCCGCTTTGAATCTTTACATTTTGTTACAGTAAAAAATAAATAACTAAACCATGCTTGCTGGCATCTGTAAAATAACCAACCCTAACCCTCTCAGCGACTTCCAAATCACAGACTGCGTAGGTGGAGAATCTATCCCTTTCAAAAGACTTTCATTCCCACTCTGGCACAGTAACTTCAAGAATCACTTTGTCCAATAATATTCACCTGGCAGACAGCTGTGCACAAAGCGACATACAAATAAGAGAAGCTTGTGGTTAGAGCTGATCAAGCACTCCTGGAGCAGCTGGAATTAAGAGCCTTGCACAAGGGTAATAATTACTCTAACACTCAGTGGACTTGAACCTACAATATTCTGGACACTAGGACTGACCCTTGACCTAGCAAGCCCAACACTGTTCAGCATTTGAAGGCTTTTAATTCACACTACCAAGTAATACCCCAGCTCAAAAACCATGAAAACTACTAAAAGATCTAAAGGAAACAGCCTTGATGAGATCAAAACAGAACTGCCCTAACCAATCAGACCTCACAAATCAAACGCTTCTTACGTCGACCTCGACAACGGTTCCGACATGTAGCTTAATGACTTGGCTCCGATAAAAAATGTTCTGCTTTCTTTCACATAAATAAAAGCATCTCAAACATAGCAAAGCTATTCAATCACTCCATGCGCTGCCTGATGCAAACGTTTTGATCTGTTCCAGAAGTATTCACACATACATCTTAAGAAGCTTTAGATGGCTATAAAAACAAGACTGCAAAACGACCGAAAATACTGCAGGTTAATCTCTTCCAGAGAAATATATTAAATGTTTGAACATTAACTGTCTGTGGTTCAGGTCCATCTGTCATTAAGTGAATAATGGCAAATACAGAACTACTACGCATACCTGTCCAACACACAGACATGCACATTTGTCTTCACGTTGATTTGGATTTTAATGCAGTACGATTCCCAGTTGCATCTCAAGACACTGAAACCCGCAACCCTGGAAGTGTGAGGCAACAGTATTACCCACTGAGTCACCATGCAGCCCATTTAAATGATAAAAGTCTTTAAAAGTTCTTAAAGTAAGAGGTTATGCTATATATCTGAGCGTTGAGCAGGTCTTCAATGCAAGGAGCGACCATCCATTAGAAACTCACGGCACACACGTCTCTCCCCCCCCTCAGGACTTCGCTGGCTAATGATCACTTTTGCGGGATGCCATTCCAAAATCAGCTGGGATCCGCCCAAGTGCGACACTTTCAGATCACATTTGATCACCATCAAGTCGGGAATGAGCAGGTCAGCTTTTCCTCCGAGCATAAACAGATGCCAATCGGTAAAAATAAGGACCGATTTCCACCCCAGGTATGGTATTACAGAATACCATTAAGAGGAGCAGATGCCTCACTGGAACTATGAACCAGCTGCAAGGCATAACTTGTGATATTCGGATGGTTTATAATTTATTGTGGCATTGCGGGGAAATAATTAATAGGTCTTTTGGTTGTGGTTTCCTGACTATCCCATTAGCCGACACCTCAATGTTGCTATAAACGCTCAGGCTGCCTAGGATTCATTACTAGGTGAGAGAACATGAAGCTTTCACCTGATCTGGAGCCACAACTTAAACAGAGGCGACCAAGAAGCATTTATAAGCACGTTTTAGATGTAGCTCGAAATAACAGGGAGACTTAATACTGCCGGGAATCTCTAAATCTCTGTCATGAAAGGCAGGGGGGGGGGGGGTTATTTACGATTATACCACTGTCACACTTTTCCCCAGACAGGAGGTGAAAGGTACAGTATGAGGTCTGCGCGTCTCAGGCTAAACGCTAAGCACAGCCGCAGTTCATCTTTATGCCACCTCATTAAGATGTGGCCTGTTTAATTCATAGCAAATCTTCAAAACAGATATAAAGTGATAACACTGATATCCAAAACCAGTGAGAACATTTATAGCTTTATTGTTATTTAAGTATATCCTTTTCCCTGTCACTTTTAATCACATTTAAAAATATCTAATGAAATATTTAATATTTGAATGAAGGACTGTGACTAAAATTACTAAAATGATACTTAACGACATGGGTACTTGACAAACATCAATAACGTTTTTAGATATCGCAGCCTCTAAGTGGAGATCGTACATTTGAAGCCACTCGCCAGCCATGCATTTATCACTCAAAGTGTTTTGCTCGAAAATAAATGGAGTATGAAGGGAGGCAGCGGCCCCATCGGGAAGCTGGGGCGCCATCTGCTGTAGGGTGTCTTGCCTGTTCATCTGAAACTTAATTCTCGCCCCGTCTCACTCTCGCCATGCCCCCGCGAGGCTGCCCAGCGAGCACATCAGGGCTTTTGATCTCAGCTCCACGCGACCCGGAACAATCGCCAAGCGACGCGGTTTAGCGTGTAGCGTGTAGCTCGCCCGCTAACCAGAACGTCAAGCTACATGCTTATCCGCACTGTTTTTTCCATATTCCAATGATATGATGAATGCTGGTCATTTCCGATCAGACCAGACGGGGGCGGGGGGCAGGGGGCTGTGGTTGACCTACCTTCTGTCTCCCACACTTAACGCCCCTTTTTGTCACCTGATATTGCCTCTACGGAACAAACCAGACACTCATCCAGGTGCCTAAGACAGCGGCGCTCCCCTGTGGCAACGGAGCTCATGAAACCATGAACCGGGACACATCCCCTAGGTGATGAGCGGTCAGACCGCGGGGAGGAACACGCGCAGAGGCTGTTACACACACACACTCATGCATGCTAATAAGCAGAAGCAGCGATTAAAGGGCTTTAAGTTATAAAAATTGCAGGAGCGACATGCATAAGATGATAAACAAGAAAAAGCTTTCAGCATTTATTATTGTTTTATTTTAAGCTTATTTAATTTGAATAAAAGAAGCATTTTACCTTATTGAGAGACCCACACAAGGTCTGCTATTCACAGTGTGTGTGCTACTTTTCTTGAGAATGTTCATATATATGGTTAGGAAATTGTTTGTGAGGATAGACTGATGTTCATGTTAAGAGGGTCCATACCTGACAATGAAAATATAGTACGCGCGCGCACACACACGCACGCACACACAGGTTTTTATCCATATTTTTGTGGGGACCGTCCACTCATTTATATGGGGAAAAGCTTTTTAACTGAAGTCACAGACTTCAAAATGAGTCACAGAGTACAAAATGACAGGTTTTTAATCTCATTAGGTCCCCACAATGCAATATATACATAACACAAATACGCGCGCACACACACACACACACACTGCAATAAGTCGGAAACACAGTCAGGTCGCATGTCTTGATGGGAGTTGGGTGTGAGGGGCGCAACATCAGAAAAAGCCAGTGATGTTCTTGACATTCTTGCCAAGAAAAATGTAAATATTTTACTCAGATTGGCAGATATATAAATGCTGCACTTCCTACCCAGTAGAAGAATTTCTGTTTGCTACAAACCACAAACAGCAGCAGATAATGTTAGGCATTCGGGCTGCGGATGGATATTGGCATGACCGCATCCTTATTGCGACGAGCACCAATGTAAAAAAAGGGCCAGAAAATGACAAGAACGTGAAGCATGCGGATCTACAACAGCAGCAATACATGGACAAGCGTTCTGGAAATGTGTCAACACATCGCACCACCATGCTTCATCTATTCAGTTTCTGCGTTTTAAGCTGGAAAACAATCCCACATTCCCTGCATCTTTGGACCACAGATACTGCCTCAGAGTTGCCTGGCTGGTGTTTCGAGTTGCGACTTTGAATCATTATCTCCCAGCGGCCGGTTGCTGAATGTAGGGCAGCGATCTAGTCGAATCAGCACTGAGGGGTTTTAACTAGTTATACCTTTATTTCAACCTAATAATTATAACTGAGTGAAGATGCCATCCTGTGTGCAAAGACATTTCAAGTGGAAAATATAATGATCTGTTGGACTGAGGGACTGTCTTGCTGGGCCAGGAATTAGGGCAGAAAACTCAAACTCATCCACTTTCCTTACAAAGGGAAATCATTTTCATTTTCCCTGAATGCTGACATTTTTTCTCCTCTGAGTGCCCTCCTCAGAGATATCCATCCATTTTCCATAACTGCTGATCTAGTGTAGAGTCAGGGGGGGGTGGTCTGGAACCTATCACTGGCAGGGGAACACACTGGACAGGATGCCAGTCAGAGGGCGGGCCCACAGAGGCACGGGCCCTAGGTGGAATTCTGATTGGCCCCAGGAGAGCCCCTCCTCTGTCACTCACAAATTAAAAACATATCATTGGATAATGAAAAACCCTCTCTGCTTCCTCTCAAGCCCCCCATTAAAAAAAATATCCTAGAATCTCCCCTGAGTCCACGACAGAGCACATGCACACAATAAGCAGTTGAGAAATGCCAAATCACCCAATCTGATATCCTTGCGGGAAGAAATTACAGGATGAAACGGAAATCCATGCACTACGGTGAGAACATGCAAACTGCACAGCTGTGATGGAATTTAGCCCTCCTTCTGTGGAGCTGTGAGCATTACCCAGAGGCACAGTGACACCTGTAGGCAGGGCACAGCACAGCATCAAACAGTACTACAATCACTGTGTCATGACAGCGAGGTTCCCGTGGTGGCCACACTTACCTCTGTTTTCTGTATATCAGGATCTTTTATTTTCTCCACATTGCCTTGCGCAAAGGAAAAGTTAAAAAAAAAAAAAACAAAAAAACAAAGCACCTGCAGAGAGAAGGAGGGGGGGGGGGGTAAATTACTAAGGCTCCATTTTACTTGGTGATGCATAATTCTGTATTGCTTCCTATGTGCAATTTGCATTCGACTATGGAAGTTTTTCTTTTTTTTTCTCTACCAGCTAAGTAAAGATTCTAAATTTAAAAGCATGTGTAAAAAGCACTTTAAAATCATAACTAAAGTCAACATCATTTACAAGAGACCATTTCCACAGTATTCCTCCAGGATATCTGATCGTCTGTCTACTGGGAAAGAAAGTGAGGTTGACATTTCTACTTTAATTTTTACTCTTTTAAGAGAAATGGACAAAAGAAACACTCCTTCCCTCTCATAGCTCAATACACTGCTCACCTACTTTGAAAACATTATTTCCTTCCAGTATCAGTCTTAGGTTAATACTAACTATGGAGAAGTAAACACACTTAGCTATTCAAAAGGTACGTAGATTTTGCCTTCAATGCTGAGACTTGCGGCTGTATTTCCCCACAATGCCAAAAGTTTAGACGTTTTAAAACCCAGAGTTATTTCAAAACTGTACAAAGTAGGTTCGATATATCAGGCCTAAATATGAATTCAGGAAAAAAACAGTGCTGTAATATGCAGCCATAATATGATATTTAACAGAAAAATTATTAGAGTTAAAAGCAATGTGTCAGCACCACAAAGCCAGAAGAAGATCAAAAAAGACCCCATTATTAGAAAGTAAATCAGTAACTTATCCATTTTTATTTTCCCCCAATACCACATGGATAAGATGAACCCCTGAACTTCAGTAACGGAGCTTCACAGCAAGAACTGATATTGAAATGATGGGGAAAAAAATAACCAAAACTCCTAGAGAGGTGTGCACCTTCCTGATATGACAGTATTTAACATTAACCACTTTGAAATGATAATTTTCTAGCATTATGCAGTTATATGGATATTTTGCATTCGTGAAGCTCTAAATGTATACTTTATATTAAACGAAATCAAACATCATAGCAAAACTATTCATTAATTCTGGCTGACAGAATCAGATCTATATTTAGTAACAACTGCTGGCATGTTGAAGAGGAAGATGATTCGACTTTAGTTGTTTTCACAGAAATATTCTAGTCTGCCTAGGATGACATTATTGTGTCTGAAATTTATGCGGTGCGTTCTTATTGGTTAATAAAAGGCAGACTGGCATCTAAACTACTGTTTATGACTTTACATTTGTGTTATCCTGGTATGCTAAGATGTCCGTATAACAGGAAGCCTTTGACAAGCTAGCTTGATGTAGTTTAGCTAACAGAACAGAGTACCCACTTGATCACTGTGGTCAACGGAAACTTCTGTATAATTTGACTTCCTGTAATCTTTCATATAATTTAGTAGAGGGTCATAGTGAGTTGGTAGCCTGTCCTGGGACACACAGGACACACCCGTGATGGGACGGTAGTCCATTACAGGACACAGACTACGGACAATTAAGAGACGTCTTGGATCGCGGGAAAAAGTCTGAGTGGCTGAAGGTGCCCATAAAGCGCAGGAACATGCACTCCACTGACACGCCCCACTGTGTTTTGTTCCACGCAGAATTAATCTCATAAAGCTTATGTACATTGTGATAAAGGTGATCACAGCCTCTATAAACATTGCAAGGAAAAGAATTTCAGAACTCACTACAATTAAACAGATGCTCAGGATAATGAATCGGATTGTTAGCTCAGAGTAAAATTACCTTCATTACCAAGCTTGAAAAAATGCTGACTTAAGTACATAACGCTACTCAATAAGTCATAATGTATCCCATGTCAACTGATGTGCCTGAAATTTCTGGAAAGTGAAAGCAGTCATTTAGATAAAGAGTTTACACACAGAGTCATTTACACACAATCCAACATTTCATTACCGTGTTTAACAAACAGAAAAGAAACCTCAGAAGGTCAGTATACCGCTCCTATTATGCCACTCTGCAGTGAATCGAAAAGCTAGACCAAGCTTTAAAACCAACAAGTTAATTTTACTGCATTTCTATCAATTTGCTTCACCGTAAAATGCTTTAATTAGTGCTTTTGTCTACAGGATGATAGAGGGACCTCAGCAGATCAGAGCATGATTCAATTATCCGTGACAACGTGCGGCAGAAGAAAATTATTGAGGCCAAGAGGAAAAGAAGATAAGGATTCTTAACCATCAGTACTGCAAGCAAAGTGTCTGATAAAGGGCAGGATCGTGGAAGACGGAGGCAACCGCCTAATTTAGGCACAGCGAAATTGTTGTCCAGGGAAAAACAGACTAGATCCTCATCCTCTTGTGTGGGTGGGTGCGTGTAATATACAGCCTATTTATACACACTGTCATTTTAAAGAAACTAATTATTTCCTTACTTAGTCTTCTTGTCCAACACATTTCATTATAAAGCTGCCCCTATGTCAACAAACACATGACAAATAAATTGATATAACAAAACAATCTTCTCCAGACGGTGAAGAGAATATATGGTTTTTGTTATTTTACCTTCAAATACTCAAAATTTGACAAAGATCCCTAAAGCATTTTTAGGCACGTGATATGTTCCTCTAACACAGAGGCCGGCAAAACGTCTAATTGCTAACATCAACAGGTTTTACACTGGCATTTATCAATAAGGATGTGGTGAGATACGAGGCAGAGAAGAATCACATTTTCCTTGACTTACTAAACCGAAACCTTCAATTTCAACAGAGGCTTCACAAAGCTGCCTACTAGTCGCTGAAAGCAGCCTTAGAAATGTACCAGAGCGCTGGGTTCAGCATTACACTGAACCACGCGAGACACGCCCACACTCAATCGCTCCACTAATTATTGTTTATTATGAAGACAGTACACACAAACACAATTCAGCTCTCCTGCATTCCTCAGCATGAAGATCGCCAGGCCGCACAAAGGAGTAACAGATTGCTTTTTCAATTCTTGCTAGGTGCCTTTCTTCAAGAGTTGGACCATCAAGCATCTCAGTATAAGATGACGGCAGGTTTAAAACATTGACGCTGAAGTCTCCTGGTCAGATGTGAAACTTGTTGATTTCTGTTTTGCTGTTACTGACTGCATGAGTACAGCTGCCTTGTTTGTTAGTGGGAAAATGATCACCAGTGGACGGCTTTGTTAGTACAGAGGGCAGAGTGGTGGGGGTCTAGGGACTCAGAGCACTGAATTAGCACAACACTGAAAATTGACTGATGGCATATTTTATGAGATAACTCATAAAAAAAAGTTTAATTACCCTGCACTGGACATGTAAGAGATTCAAATGAAAGGGATTTAAGACAAAATTCACTACAAATGCAAGTATGGAGCATTTTGTAGTATCGGAAAAAGATGTTTTGTGTGAGAATATAAATAACTGGCAAGTTACAAGAAATTGAAAGCGATTGAAAGCGATAACATATTTCTGTTAAAGGAAATCCATTTTGCCACCTTCTCCAAAATATATAGCTAAACTTGTCCAATATACGCTTCTATTTTTAACAAGACAGACCCCACAACATAGACACTCTAAAACTTCACACCTATGAGGAATTTACCAGCTACTGCTTTATGCAAGACTGGGGATAATGAATATATATATTGTATTTTGATAGGTGGGTAACTTATTTTACAGATTATATAAATAAATGAGGATGCTTTTGGTCGTAAAATGAAACCTGGTACTTTCAGTGTATGTTCACCCGGAACCTACCAGGAAAATTAATATTACCAAATAAAAACAACCGTGTTTGCCCATATACTATCGATTTCCCTCCAACATATGGTCAATCACAATCAAGAAGCTACAACAGTACCACGATGATTGCCTTATATATGCCTTGTATAGTATACAAAAGTGACTCCAATAAAGCAATCTATAAGAATATTAGGTTATTTTCCATTTGTCCGCAGGGTCAAAAAGCCAGTGGGTTTCTTATTGAGCATCCAATAGGTCCATATGGCATTTGGCTCCCTTTGTACAAGGCCCATGCCCTCCAAATTAAATGCGACCCCAGCGCTGGGCACTGCTCGCATCCCCCAGTAGGGCTCGGTGTTAAAAAGTCGGGCACAATGAAGCAAGTTATCCAGCACACTTCAATCAAATGCGGCTTGGCTGCGACCAGCTATGGAAGGGAGATGTCATTTAATCAGAGGATAAAGCAACTTGCACGTTTAATCACCATGCTCGACATGTAAAACCAGAAGGCTTGTAAGCAGCCTCTTCTGCACTTAAGTACTATCCACGCACGCACGAAATCACTGATATTTTCAATCGGGGGGGGGGGGTGTTAAAATGATCACACAATATAGATTTATAGAAGGGGTGTTTAAAAATGGGTATTAGTCAGATTTATATAAGGCGCTAGTGGCAAAACTAGCAAATTCACTGATGGCCATATTCAACGCTGCTACGGAGAGAAACAAATACGTCCAAAATGCTCCTTTTCGCCGACACAGCACAACGAGCCGTCAAAGATAAAGGGATGCAAAGAGAAAGACCTGCTTGCCGATCGAAAGCTCACACGTACCGGGGATCGTGTGCATTGTGGTCGTGCGCACGATGTTTTTGCAAACGCATTGAAGCGCACTGCCATAAAACAGCATTTTGGAAATCAGAGCACTGTGAGACATGCATCACCACGTCCTCGCTTACATTACCTAGCAGACGTTTGTCTATAGGGCCCCCAGTACAGACTGGGAGGGGTATTAAACGCGAGTATTACAACGAAATCAACGATCGCCCATTAACTTACGTTTTCCACAATTAAATCAGCTGATTGACTTGGCTGGAAAATGCTGCAGTTGCACCAAAGGAAATTCAAGACAAAAAATCCTTACCTATACCCCAGGCGTTTAATGTATTGTATATTCAAATCCGTGTGTATGGATATTATGTATATGGTCAGCAGTGATTGCAGTTATATTATTAATAAGGCTATTTCTGTCGCTGAACGTTTCAAACGATGTCCTAGCTAGATTCACATCCACAATGAAAATAACAAGAGCCGATGTGATTGACAGCACCGAGAGCCAATCGAAATGGGAACGGCTTTTGGGAAAACCAATGATCGAATGCCTCTCATTTGCATAAGGGCTACGGGGTGGGGCTAAACGCAGTAGATACTATCTCCGATTAAACAGTTATTTTGTATCTTTGCGTATTTGTGTAGCTGCAATATAGCATTGTGAGCAAAGCAAGCAAGTCCCCATGGCAGGTGCGTTCAGTTTTTTATAAAGCGAATATTCAAAATTACTTTGAATTACTCATACGGCCAAACGTAATTCTGATATTTATTATGATAAAAATATACACCGTCTTTTTCATATTCAGCAGAAAACAGAAAAAAAACACCAGGACAAAGTTACACAGGAACGAGTTAGGCGGAATTTATAGTCTTTTTACAGCAGTCCACTCTTGTATGAAAACATACTGATGATTTAGCATTAGGTGACACGATGTACAGGAGGAATAGCATATCCATAAAAGCATAGATTCATTAAATGCATATGTTCCAGGGACTCTTCAAAACAGTACATCATCGAATCATAAGACTGCTGATTTCATGAGATTTTCTGGAAGGGTCTTTCATGCAATGCTGTTGGAATGTGTGGGTGGAAATTAAATGATTTAAGTGATGAACCATACCCAGGGGTGTAGGGGTCGGGGTTTGTATCATGCGTGTATTAATTTGATTCATTTGTCCCCTGCTACAAGCCCCCCTCCCACCGCCCCCAAAAATATACCTTTACATTTAAATGATCAAGTTGTGTCCCCCCAATATCAAACTCTCTCCTATGCTGTTGACTCATACAAGGGTCAAAGGAACAAACAAGAGGAAATCAAGAAAACAGGCTCCACCCCCAGACCAGAATGGACGATGGATGGATGGATGGATGGATGGATAATTGCTTGGAAATCATTTTCATGGTGTTACACAAAAACCATTTTCTCATACAAAATAATCACATGAGGCCTTTATATTACATGGATCTCTATAGCACTTTTATTTCCTATTAAAACCTGCTTGCTGTAATCAGAGGTGTATTTAAGAAAAAGAAACACATGGGAACTAGTAGCTTATCAATGAATATTCACACATTTTAGGTTATACAAACACAGGATAGAAGCCTGGTGGCCATATTGTATTTAATTGTATTTAATTGTCTGAACAGATCCTATTCTGTTCCTTCTATTTGCTATATCGAATGGTGACATTTCTCAGTTTATGTGACATTAAGCATTTGTTAATAAAACTCTCATTGGCAGAAAAGTGTCAACAAAAACAATGGTCCAGGGTCAAAGTCCAATGGACATCAGAACAAATGGGTTATCTTAAGGAAGGGAAATAATGCAGTTTCGCTGCCAGTGTATTATACTTTGACCAGAGCAAACACTGCCCCCTATTGGCCCACAGCACCATTTCTCTTTCCAGTTTTATTAAAGAGACCTTATTGTTATGGGCAATATTACTTCACTTGGGGTCGTTCGCCAGAGAAATGCAGGAAAAATGAAGACATACTGGTGTATATCGTAGTATTTTAATATCAATATTTCAAATTGACATTTCAGTTTTATTTTTTTGCCAGGTAAGTCTGCAAGTCATTTGTCATTCCAGTCATAGGAGTCTGTTAATAAAATCAATAAGGACAAAGCTGATGAGGATGTGTGTGTACTTAGCTATGTGGATCTTATAGATTGCTATTTTCAATGTTTTATTTGTACACAGTGCGGGGAAGTTTTTAACACTGACACAACTAACATTTGCCAAGTTACATCTTTAACTTGAGAAATTAACATAAACAAACCACCTTCTTTTACTACTGTAGAATAACAAAAATCTTATCTCAGCTGAAAATGAGTTTGAGCACATCTTTGAAGTCACAGTTCTAGAAACCACGCTTTTCTTCCTGCAGAAACACAGGCTGTGCGCAGATAATAAATCAATTTCTGTTGCAGATTTTCTGTTGAAGAAACTAGGTTAAATAGTTCAGTTATACAACGGAGCTAATCACAAAGTTTGAAATAACATGCTGCAGTAACATTTTTGGTAATTTTCTGAATTTTTAGATGGAAAAAGGTTCATTTCTAAATTAGTTCAATAACTATTAATTGATATATGAATATGTAATACAGTTACTCTGTAAATTATATTAACCAGATATGTTAAATGTGTATTAAATTTGATTAAATTGGCAGTGCAGTGTCCTTTATATTAAATTCAAGTAACTTGGACTAGTCTATTGTCATTGTATTATTATTTAAGTTTAGAAAAGACTGAGAAACTGATCTGAGATGTTAAGATGATCACCCAGCTGAAAAACTATTACGTGAAAACATCCAAACCATCTATTATTACCGAAGACAAAAGACACACATTCTTCTACTTTCTGAAAAGGCAACTGGAGCAGGGGATGAGGGTGGGGGTTGTTTTGTCTGGTTTGATTCAACCTGCCATTGTTCATTAGTAACGAAAGACTTTCCCTCTCTGGCCTATACTCTATGGTACAATAATTTAAGTGATATCGTATTGCAATTATGTGCATGTGCAATAGGATTGCATGCAGTGTAGCACTGGAGGGAAAAGATCAGTGCACTGTTAATTGTTTATTGTGCATTTTCAGGAAAAAAATTCCCCACCACTGGCAACCAGAGCATCGCCAGAACATTGTGGAGTAGTTTCCATGGAGACAAAGGTGGAAGCACTAATGTGTATTGCCAGGCCAGCAGCCAAGGGTAGCCTAAATAATCCCTGAGGCTGATGCAAACTGACTCAGTCTAGGTCACTAGGATTCTGTGTCTGTCTTCAACTAAGCAGAAATACGAGTCTCTCAATTTCTTCTTCTTTTGTCAGCTTCTAAAGTTTGGATAATACATTTTGCTAAAAATATATTTATTTTTGTGTGGGTTCTTGCATAACAAAATAATATATAAAGAAGAGGACTTTTCAGAAATCCAGGTTTGAGAGTATTTCCAGTAGGAATTCAAAACATTTTTCCCTAAAGATTTTTAAACATCCACTTTAACCATCCATGGATATGCGGAGATCTGTCATAGGTTATGCAGACTTCGGACCATCGAGGTTTGTGGGAAGCCACAACAGTGTTTTCTGTCAACTGTGAAAACTTTTTAAAGGAAATTCATCTTAGTTGTCTACTCCATCGATACACATGCACATTGATCTCCGCTCTGTGACGGTGTAACATATCGCATTACTTACTTGTACTTAATTACTTCATTGGGTTATTTAAATACTTCATATTATCGCTGCGGAACAATTAACAAGACTACAAGATAATTGTGCACGATTGACTATTATATTATACAGATAAAACATCTCTTCTGATGCAGAAAGCACATTTTTGTATGAAAGGTTTGGACATCACAGAGGTCATGATTCGGAATAAAGTGATTTTAGCCGCGGTTCTTAACAATCCGACTCAATCTCATTGTTTGTCCTGTGTGATGCCTCACCCTCCTTTCCCCTCTGAGACCCTTGATTGGCTTGATTCGTACGGGAATGCCGTCATCACTGGGAATGCCCATTCATCTGTGCACTTGGGCGTTGTACTCCGCATCTTATTAGTAGAGGGCCATACTTCTCCATTTTCCCCCTCCCAATCCGCCGATAGCCGCAAATCGGGAATTGTATATTGCTTCCGTCCTTCGGGCTTTGTTGGCCAAGATCGGGGAGTTCTTCTCACCAGGGTAAACGTTGTACATTATTTTTTTATACAAGAAAAGCTTTTTCTGCACGTCTGCGAGTCTGAGCGTCTTTGTTCGTTTATCGGATCGGTTGGTTTCTTTTGTTGGACCGAAAGCATGGGAGCGCAGTTTTCCAAGACCACAACAAAGGGGGAAGTCGACTCCGAAAAGCCGGGAGAAGCCGCGGTGTCGTCGCCCAAGTCTAATGGACAGGTAAATCCCACCAGGGAACTTTCAAAAACGGAGGGATTAATGGTTTAACTGGTTTGTGAACTCTGATTTTAGGATTGTGTGCGGACAGACGATGCTTAACGCTTGGTTTTTTCACGCCGCTTCACGCATCGGGCGAGCATCTAGACAAAGATTGCTTACATCGCATCCAAATTAAACACATTTTCTTTAGGGAGTTGGGGAAACGAGTGGCGTGGAAGATGACTGGAAGCAATAATACAACGTATTACGTTTGCATGCTCGCTTTTTTATCTTTAAATTGCCGCCACAAGCAATGGTGTGGACCACTTATAACACCATTGAGAGTAATTTAAGGATGGCGCTGCTGGCTCATTCATACTACAGCCAACGCGGACAAAAGCTTTGTCGTTTACGCCAAATCTTTCATTTGTCGGTGTTTAAAATGATTTCCCCCCCTAAACCTTCAAAAACTAAGTGCAATTACCATACTGTACTAGGAACGAACTAACACTTAGATTAATCCCAATGGCTTTGCGGCGCGACAATGGCTTGCAGTCTAGACCGCTTTTGTGTCTTCCAACTGCATGCATCGTGTGGCTGTGTTGCTTTCAACAGCCTTGCCATTAAATGCATGGATCAAGCTTGGAATATGGGGTCTTTTCAGGTGACGATAATAGTCTAGCCAGAGACTTTTGGTTTAAAACGGACAACCATTTTGGGGCAGCACATCTTCGACCCTAAAGTGGACGCCAGCACGAAGGTCGCGCCCCCCACGGGTATTTCCTCAATAGCCTACATCCAAACGCAAAATTAACTAAATTTCAAAATTTAAAATGGCGGCTTTTTTGGGTGGGGGGGGGTGGTGGGTTATTTCTCCTGGAGATGAAATTGCGACGGTTTGAGTACGGCTTTTCATTGACAGAAGCTTATTGGTTTATTCTTAACGTGTTTTTTAAAGTTAAGGCGTCCACGGGGAGTATTCTCCAATGAGAGTACTGTGCAGTGGTTTCTGGTCATCATAAACTACTTTGGGGGAGGCTGTGATTTTATAAAGTTTAAAGCCATAATATTTTTCATACAAACTATAGATCATTAAGGTTCAATGTGACTAAATTTTCAGTGGTTTAATACTCTTCATTAGGTATACCCTGATATAAACCCAACAAACAAGTATGATCGTGAGTAGCATGATTGGTGCATGATTCCCAAGTACGAATGGCATGTAGTACTGTTGACATGACTAATGTAACAATGTCCCCCTGTAGGAGAATGGGCATCCAATGGTCAATGGTGATGCATCCCCAACAGGGGAAGATGGGGCCCAAGTGAATGGCAGCCCTGCAGCCGATGAGGGGCCAAAAGAGGAGGCGGTGGAAGTCGAGAGTGGGGCTGCAGAGGTGGAGACTGAGGCCACGGTCACTAGCCAAGAACCCACGGAGGATGGAGCTACAGCCTCCAATGGCAGCGACTCGAAGAAAAAGAAGCGCTTCTCCTTCAAGAAGCCCTTCAAGCTCAGCGGCTTCAACTTCAAGAAGAATAAGAAGGAGGGAGGAGAAGAGGAAGCAGCAGCGGCCGAGGGGGTGGCAGAGGCCCCAGCAGTGAGTAACGACGTGGTACCAGGCTCTCCTAGTGCGGGAGAAGGTACCACAGAGGCAAGCCAGGAGGTGAGCTCTCCGCAGGAAGGCAAGACCGAAGAAGCAGTAGAAGAAACAAAAGAGTCGCCGCCCCCGGCTGCGGCCCAGCCTGAAACAGCAGAGCCCCCAGCCGCGGAAGTCCCCGTCCCTGAACCTCCAACGCAAGAAACTGTGACCGAGATAGAGGTGCCTGCCGCCAGCGCGGAATAAGCAGGGCCCTTGACGGAACACGAAGAACCTGCATCTGAGTGTTAACAGCCACTGGTTTTGGGGGGAGATGAACTTGTCTGCGACTGATTTTCAATTCCTGCACAGAACCCACTTTTGTCCAGTTACCATTCCCAGGGGCAGTGACGTGCATGTGGAAGAGGAATAAAACAGGAATGGGTTGACCTACTGTAGTCCCATCCCTCTATCAGTATTAAATGGCTTTTTGTGCACAGACTTGGCAGTTTTTACAACCTATTCTATGAAGACAGTGTGTAAAGGGATTGCTGTTTTGAGGTGGATTGAGCAGTAGTTGACACCTCCTGTATTTATGAACTTTAAATGTGCAATGGGTTTTTATACATATGAGGGTTAGTCTCTAAATCATTTGTCTGAGTTGTACTATTAAAGTTGACAATTGTCATTGTTGCAGAACAGGAGGGGATTAGGTCAGTTAGCTTTAGATAGTCTGTTGATTTGTAGGAAACGTTTAATTGGGCCACGTCTTCTTGTAAAACCCAAGTGGCATAGGTTTATTGATTTTTATGACCTTAATAAAATTTTGTATGACCGTCAGACTAATCGTGCTTAATGTGCAAATTGCGTTTTTGTGTCCAAGTGTGAAGATTCCATGTACGAGTTTGAATGAAAGTGCATGAAACTAATAGTTTCCCATCCCAGTACTCTGAGAGACCCGGACGGTCCACGTTTTTGCTACCTCTCGGCTCCCAGCGCACCAGTACCAGGTATTTGGTGTTCCTGATTGGGCGGGAGCAAATAGGTGCACTGTTTGGGGTTCCCTGAGGACTGGGTTGGGAAACGCTTAACTAATAGCCTTTTATTTTTACTTTGGGTTGTGTAGCTGAGAACTAGCAATTTAACTCCAATCCAACCTTGACTGTGAATTTGTATATGTGGGTAGCTTACCCTGTCTTTTGCTTCAAGTGAACTTGACAATCAAACAACTTAATATTTGGCAAAGAGGCTGGATTATGTTAAGTCTCGGGCTTCTTGTTTAAATTCACTTGCAGCAACAAAGCGACCACCAGTTACTTTCATTTTGTTTTCGTGATTAAAACGAAGATGGTTCATGGTTTTTTTAACAGCGCTTATTTCAGACTCCATTTGCTGCCTTGCCATTTAAGCGCACTGCTCCGGGAAGGGGTGTGTTTGTTCTTGCTATTGGTGTTCCATTCATGGAGTTTGTGGCTCTTGTCCCATCTACCCCATAATCCTCTGCTCTCACCTTTGCATTGGCCACCTCCATCAGGCCTTGTTTCTTGGTCACACCCACATCCGATATGACAATCTCCCAGACCGCGGTTGGTCCTGTGGCACGCTTAAAATAAAGCATCCCCCCCTTCCCTGACCTGTCTGAAAACTATATTTTCCTCTGAACGGCTCCCTACATAAACGCCACACCCTGTTCTGCTTCAAAACAGCATTTCGTTTCATATGCGGTTATTCTTGCTGCTATTTGTATTTTTTTTATTACCAAGATGCTGCAAGGGTGACATAGTTCCTTGACTATTTTCAATACAAATATATATCTTGACTCATAAGTAAATAGTCATTTTGCTTTCTTATGTAGTTCGATTTGAAATACTCAAAGCTTCTCTCTTTCAGAAAGATTTCTTGGATTATTTGTAAAAAAAAAAATCATTTTGCAACAAATTGCACAAAATACATACGGAAATGTAAGAATGAAAATCTTTATTTTGCTCACGTTGTACAAAGCATACAGAATTCCAGGAATGCAATTGTTAGCATACAGTACTTAATTTTACTTTTTCCCAGAACTGATTCTTTTGTTGTGTTCTTGTCTTTTTACAGCTTTTCAGAAGGTCGAAGTCGACACTGTTCAAAATATAACCACATCTTTACCGATTATTCAATATGGGTTATACTACTAGTAACACTGTTTTTAAAAAAAAAACATAAAAACAAAAACAGTTTCCTTTAAACCATACAAAAGAAATAAGTAATTATCAGGAAACATCACTGAAAATTTCATCACGCTGGACCTGCTTTCATCAGCCACTAAAGAAGCCCTTGACATTTGATATCAATTAAACTGCAGCCTATCCCCGATAAACTGTAACATAAAATAACTTCCTTCTTACAGGCACCCACTGCTTGTCTATTCAAGTTGCTGTGGTTTGGGGGGGGGGGGGGGGGGGGGGGGGGGGGGGGGGGGGGGGGGGGGGGGGGGGGGGGGGGGGG
>JAODUD010000026.1:17379406-17391556 GCA_026784285.1 Stomatorhinus walkeri
GGGGGGGTTAGTGTTAGGGTTCAATGGGTATGGGGGAACAGCTGCTCAGTGGTTTGTGGTGCAGCCGTACATATTCAGGGTTGGGTGATCTATTGTCACCCCCGACCCCATGTGCCTGCAGTTTGTGTGGGATTGTCTCTAGTGCGGTATTACACGTGTCACCAGTAAGGGACTGTCATTCTGTCATACCTCATACTCTAAGCCAGGGGTATTCAAAGTTGTGGGCCATACTTCCCTGGTGGAGCATGAAGGAATTGCAGGGGTGGACACAGGTGATAGGGAAAAAAACAGAGGACTGTGTGTGTGTGTGTGTGTGTGTGTGCGTGTGTGTATTATGTTTATATTACATTGTATTATTATACATTACAGTATATTACACAGTACTCCAGCCTCCCTGGACAGCAGTTTGACAGCCCTGCTCCACAGGCTCCCCACTATCCTATAATGGACAAACAGTCAGGGAAGATTTATGGGTGTACCTGCTTCTGGCCTCTCATCCCCAGTATAGACCTGCTTCTGGCCTCTCATCCCCAGTATAGACCTGCTTCTGGCCTCTCATCCCCAGTATAGACCTGCTTCTGGCCTCTCATCCCCAGTATAGACCTGCATATGGACTCTGATCCCCAGTATAGACCTGCATCTGGACTCTGATCCCCAGTATAGACCTGCATCTGGACTCTGATCCCCAGTATAGACCTGCATATGGACTCTGATCCCCAGTATAGACCTGCTTCTGGCCTCTCATCCCCAGTATAGACCTGCATATGGACTCTGATCCCCAGTATAGACCTGCATCTGGACTCTGATCCCCAGTATAGACCTGCATCTGGACTCTGATCCCCAGTATAGACCTGCATATGGACTTTTTCAGCTGGGTTTCTCGTCTAGCTATGGTGATCATTAAAATCGGTGTATTTGTGCTCCAACACTTTAAGTTAATAACCTTGTTTATAACAATAATGTAGATTTGGGTATGTCCCCACCCACATTGTAGGAGAACATTGTTCAGCGAGTTCTCCGATATTGAAACCAAACCTGCAGCCTTGGTTTTTATCCACACATCCATGTACAGTTGCAGTTGTAACGCAAACCTGAAATCCAGGGAAACATTAGAGATAAAAACATATTAGTATGATCCACCTTCTCTTTGAACTCAATCTTTAGATCAGTAGATCAATCTTCAGATCTCTTTTATCAAATTCGATTGGTTCCCTCCATTAGATCTGGTTCTGATTCTGCTGACACACACGTGGGCTTTTTCAATGTTTGGAGAAACACTGGACCTGTTTTTGGACACGTACACAGAGAGTAATCTTGTTGGTTTTCCTCTTGGTAACATCGAATCTCTCACAAACCCTGGAAGAGAATATAATGAGGGGTTAATGTATGGGAGACTTAGTTAAAGGAACATGTAAGCAGAACCTAAAGATAGCTCTCCTTAACTGGGACGTGAACGGTGCACGGATTTAACGTTTCAGTAAACTCAATAGGCCACTAAGAGCTACTTGCAGTTTTATGAATGGAAGGATTGATTGCGGCCACGGAGACCGAATCCGAAGACAATTACAGGGACATGAAGACAAATGTCTAGGAATCGCTATCGAAAGTATGACCGCGATGAGGCTTGGTGTGCGTTAAAAGAGGGCTTGAAAACCTCAGGCCAAAACCCAGCGCGGAGTTCCAGTTATCTCAAAGCATGAGCGTTTCATTTCATATTATCAAACAGCTTCAGAAGTCAGAGGAATCTAAAACCCACCCTGTGTGCTAACAGCTAACTGCTCATCTATCATTGCATTAATAAAGCTTTTGATGACAATTTCAGATGCTAGACATCATATCAATACGTGTTCTGTGAGGGACTGGCATCCCGTTCAGGGTGTTCCCCTGCCTTGGGAGCCCTTCCCCCTCCCTCTGCGACACTGTACCCGATAAGCTATTGGATGATGGATGAATGAACCTTACTATGACTTAATTAACGTAACACCTGTCTAGATTTATGCCAACAAGGCTGATAACATCACAGCTCAAAAAATGTTAAGTGTAAGGCTGCCTTTGCAACTTTGCTTTCCAGATATATAATAAAACTGTCTATTTATGTGAAACATAGGCGAGCAAAGCACGTTTTATGAGGTCTAAGAAGATAAGACAGTGATCAGATTCATGCTGTACTTAAGGATAATTCCTCATCTGAGATGACACTGATTATGGGAATTGAACCCGCGACAGTCTGCATGGAATTATGGGAGCCATTTTGCAGTAAACCATATAATTTACCGCCTTGTGTATTATCTCCACAGAAGTGAAGAATAAAAGTTAAAAGAGTTTCTTGATTTCACAGAATAAAACTGCGGTTGGTAGTATTTAGCTACCATTCCTTTTCATTACATTTTTCATGCAATCGTTTGTAACGCCGATCCCATCCTTGGATTGAATGCATGTAGGAATAGGATTGACTCCATGGTGCAGTATGTATGGCCTCTTCCCCCATCCCCAGACACTGCACAGTCACACCTACCTCTCCAACTTTACTGCCTCTGTGCATTCAGACAGCCTTGTGTTAGGCTCAGAATTCAAATTGCATGTTGTAAACATGTGGGGTGTTTTATGTTGTTTTGCTGTGTCTTTTTTGGATGCATTCATGCCTTTTATCCGTTGCAGTTTTCAGAATGAAGAACAAAAAAAAACACAAAAAGGCGAGGCGGAATGAACTGTTGTCATCCGGCATGAAAGTAAACAAGTGTCCACTGAAACAAAAACATGGTTGTGTTTTACAAGTTCAGTTTAACGTTACATGAATGATTTTTGGATTGGTTCAGATATTATTCTAAGTATTCACTTTCAAAACACTCGTTTATGATCCTTTGAAAACCACAGTTTGTTCTTCCTGATGGCCCCAAGAACATCTAAAAATACTATGTTGGATTGGACGAGGTTCCGTAATCAGTCTGGGTAGCTAAACTATTTGTTTTTGAAGAAACATGTACAACTTCAAAAATTACCCAGAACATCATAGTGATTTCATTTGAGCTTTTTGTGTTTGACTTTGAATCTCCAGGCATGAATCGAAAAACCATTTATGGACAATGCTTGCTTCAAACAACCAACCAGCCAGCCATCCATCCATCCATCCATGGGACCTCAAGCTTATGCAGGAGAGAGCACAAGGCTGGTTGGAACCTAGTTATAACTGTGCATATTTTTAAAATGATGCATTCTGGAGAATTCTGTGTGAAATTGTATGTAGTTCATTAGAAATCCACACAACCAGTATCGGGAAGACTGCATGCAACAAGCCATCCTACACATGCTTTCAGAATAGAAATTTCAGCCCGCTGAATTTCAGTTGTTTTGGTTAAATGACCGGAGGGGGCGTGTTTCCCTTTTATTTTTAGGCCTGGAACGCGAAACGTGACAATAGCATTCTTTATTCGCTACACACGTTTTATAATAAGGTGCTGGCTATACTGCAGAAACTAAGAAAGAAACTATTGTTCACTTTGCTCCTGAGTTTCTGAGAATCTTAATAAGATCCCAAGGTGTCTCTGCTGGATGGAGGAGAAACACCTGCCCACAACGGGGGGGGGGGGTTGGAACTGTAAGGTCGCCTATTGGGGAAATGTGTCTATTGAAGTCACATTTTAATTGTATAGCTGATTGATGAACAATTCAGGTTAAGTATCTTACCCAGGAGTATAGCAGTGACTTCCTAGGACTTAAACTGCATGTTACTGCGATGCTAATTGCTACCTTTTTCTTCGTCTCTCCGCTACACTGTTCCAGACAATCTGATTGGCTCTGAGAGTTGGGACAGGATGGTTGGCTGATGTAGTATTAGCCAATAGCAGAGATGCAGGGCCAGAGGGTAATTTTTTATAATGTTGCTCAGGAAAATGCCACAGCTTCAGGACAAAGAAAGAATATTTAAAAAAAAACTAGATGTGCTGATTGGCTTTCAGTCACTGAATGAGAATCCAGAGAATAGCAGGCAGGGAAGCATAATGGGTCATATCTGGATATAGGCTCAGATGGGTGGTTTGCCCACCAAACTTAGGTGGCCACAAGGCAAGCTGAAATAGGATGGAACTCCACACATCAGATGTTCGATGAGTGAAAAAAAAAGAACGTAACTGTCTTCAGCATAGCAGCGGTTCCAGCTAAACACAGCTGTGTCTTGTTTTTGCAAATTTGGCTTTAGTTGTCCATTAAAATCTGCAGATTGGTTCAGACCCATCGCGAATGAGGAGGATTTCTGGATGTTTGGTAGTCACTAAAATGGAAATATGTGCTTATTTTAAATTAAGCTTATTTTAAATTTAAATCCTAAATATGAATTTTACCCCTTCTAATTCATAGAACGTGCTGTTTTCTTTTGCATTCACAGTAAGGTAAAATGAGTAAACGAACCCTTTCAGTGTTTATAGCAAATGTGTCTCAAGAGGGAAACACTGGATTCATTTGCTTTGTACGTAAACATTAGCACCTTTCAATTACAGTAAATGTATAATTTTTGTGTAAGAAAGGCACGTTTTTAAGGGATTTTTAAACTTATTTGTATTGTATGTCTTGAACTTTCTCCAAAAAAAACAGTAGAATCTTCATTAACTAAATTTTTCTTACCAATTTTACACTTAAAATGAAAACTTATACATTACTAGGAAAATTAAGCATAAACACTTCTGCAGGGTTTTTCCAGGATTTCACAGATGTGCAAAAAAAAATCGCAGATGCATATAACTTCGATTCCAATTAAATTTTCGTTACTGTGTGAATTCACGAATCACGAAGCACGAATGCACGAGGGCTTCCTGTATTGCCACATATATTGGGACACCTCTCCAAATCATTGAATTCAGGTATTCCAATCACATCCATAGCCACAGGTGTATAAAAGCAAGCACCTAGGCATGTAGACTGCTTTTTCAAACATTTGTGAAAGAATGGGTCGCTCCCAGGAGCTCAGTGAATTCAAGTGTAGTACCATAATAGGATACCACCAGTGCAATGAGTCCATTTGTGAAATTTCCTTGCTACTAAATATTCCACGGTCAACTGTTAGTGGTATTATTGGCACTAACATTCAACTGAATTGAATATTGTAACAAAGTGGAAGCAATTAAGAACAAAAACAACAACAAAGTTATAGGCCATGTGAAGTCACAGACTGTGGACGACGCATGCTGAGGCGCACAGTGTGCAGAAGTCACCAACAGCTGCAGACCTCCAAGCTTCATGTGGCCTTCAGATTAGCTAAGATCAGTGCGTAGAGAACTTCATGGAATGGGTTCCCATGGCCGAGCAGCCGCTTCCAAGCCTTACATCACCAAGTGCAATGCAAAGTGTCGAATGCAGTGGTGTAAAACATGCCACCACTGGACTCCAGAGCACTGGAGACGTGTTCTCTGGAGTGACGAATCATGCTTCTCTGTCTGGCAATAAGATGGGTGAATCCGGGTTTGGCGGTTGCCAGGAGAACGGTACTTGCCTGACTGCATTGTGCCAAGTGTAAAGTTTGGTGGAGGGGGGATTATGGTTTGGGGTTGTTTTTCAGGGGTTGGACTTGGCCCCTTAGTTGCTGTGAAAGGAACTCTTAATGTTGCAGCATTTTTGGACAATTTCGTGCTCCCAACCTTGTAGTAACAGTTTGGGGACGGTCCCTTCCTGTTCTAACATGACTGTGCACCAGTGCACAAACCAAGGTCCATATGGACATGGATGAGCGAGTCAGGTGTGGAGGAACTTGACTGTCCTGCACAGAGCTCTGACCTCAACCCAATAGAACACCTTTGGGATGAATTAGAGCAGAGACTGTGAGCCAGGCCTTCTCATCCAACATCATTTGTGCCTGACCTCACAAATACTCTCCTTTAAGAATGGTCAAAAATTCCCATAAACACACTCCTAAACCTTGCGGACAGCCTTCCCTGAAGAGTTGAAACTGCAATGGGTGGGCCAACTCCATATTAAAGCCTATGTGTTAAGAATGGGATGCCATTAAAGTTCATGCATGAGTAAAGGCAGGTGTCCCAATACTTTTGGCAATATAGTGCATTATATATTATTCTTTTGTCCACCTCCCATTGAGTTGTTCCAAAATGCTCAAAGAATCAACTCAGAGAAATTACCTTCCAGGGTCCAAAGACAAGTATTTAGGAAAAGTGGCATTTCTAATCTGTTCTAATTTTCTAATCTCTATGCTTTTCTGTTCCCTGGGCTGGACAGGTATTACATCCTGGATTTTCCTCAACAATCAGCCCAATGTTGATTGGATAAGCAGGTATAAGCTGGACAGATGAAAGCTACCAAACTATCCCGCACATACGTGGTTGGGAACATGTGAATGGACACTGTCGCCTCAAAGAATCCAGACTGTTGGTCCGTCATTCCCCACACACCCTTCTTCACTGCCTGTGCTCTCTTCTCCTTTGGTGTGTAGGACTTACGAAAGTTCTGAAAAAACAGATGTAAACTTTATGATGTACAAAAATCTCTCAGGCTGCAAGTATTCCTTAAAGAAAAGCAGCAGAAAAGATGGTGAATGAGTGCTCTAAAGGGCTTGAAACTTAAATGATGCTGAGAACTGCTATAGCCAGACACAAAGAGGTAGAGTGGGGTGCTCACACACTTACACACAGCTCTGCCGCCACCCACACAATGAAAATATCAGAAGGGCCTTAACATCCTGAAGTAGATGTTGTATTTATAAGCTCTGAAGAGCCACATGATCCTGACCTGGATAAGCAGCTGGAAGATGGATGCATGGATGGATGGGTGGAGCGGTAGCACCTAAGAAGAACTTTTTGGGCCTGTTGACCACAATAAATGAATTGGTCAGAATCACAACAAGTGAGCTCAAATTTGCCATCAGTAAGGGAGGTTTGCCCAGATTGAAGCCACCTGATCTCAAGCCAAGACAGCACTGTATGTCAATGTTTCACTATAATTTTAATAAGCCTCAAAAGTGTACTTTAATAAGCACTGCGGAGCCCTTTGTGACCAAGGAGGCATCCACAAGTAGGGCTTTCCCCTATTTTCAGAGAAAGAATTATACCGTGACCTCAGATTTTCACTCAGCGGTGGTATTTAGAACAAGAAACCAAAGTAATTTAGCGTAAATTCCCCCCAAAATAGCTTTAGATGCGCCAGACTTGTCGGGTCACTTCCAGTCAATATTTCCAACCGTCTTCTGTCCCATCTTAGAACTACAGGGAACAACAACAAAAGCACGAAGCACATAGTCTGATCATTATTTCATGAAAACTAGTTGTGTCTATATGACAGGCTACTTCGTAATCTGTAAGTATGTGCGAGTGTCCTATCTGACACCCTGAAACAGTTGTAGAAGTGCTTGTATGGAAAATATTTTTAAAAGATGAAGATTTTAGGTCGTGTTTACCACAATTCCCTCTTCGTATCAAAGCAGTCCTCCTGTCGCTAAACTAGCGCCGCTACATGTGGCTGATGTGGTGGCTTCTAACCACGGCTCGGGAATAACGCAGCTGGTTGTTTCGGATGGTCCTCCATTTTTAGATCTCTCCCCGTTGCATAAAATAAACAGGAGCCACAATCGTTTCAGACCTTCCCCATCTTTGCGACTTTACTTAAGGGCACAAGGTACATTTTTTCCAGCCATGCGCATCTAACTGGCAGGGAGGAAACGCCATTACAAGGCACTACCTTGTGTGTCAAGCATGGAGCATGATTTGAATTTGAAGGCTTTGATTTTAACTGCCGTGGTTAAATTTAAGCTTTGTTTCCTTTTCATTCTACTTCCTTAATGACGTGTTACATTAGACTCACTGGCAGACTTGACGGCTTCTGATTTGGCATCTGGTTGTTTGGGTAATAAAGTTTTTTTTTTTAATAAGTTCAAATTTTTCGGTTTAATTTATGGACAATATAGTATAGATCAGCCCTGCGTAACAGGCTACAGACTCATTTAACAAGATACATTCTTAGCAAATCAGTCTACAGCTAATTTATAAGAAAAAAATCAGGTATAATCTTAGCAAGAATCTTTTCTTGCCTCATTAAAAATATGCTTTCCCCCACATTTGTGGCATTTGTAATACCATTTATTTATTTTTGCTTCAACAATTAAAGGCATACACTAAAAATGTCTTTAATTATGTTAAATCTTTGTTATATGGAAATAAGGGGAAATTAACCAACAGAAATTGCAGGGCGAATTAAACCCCCCCCCCCCCCACCCATTGACATTCAGACGGCGTGATATCTGGCTCCCTTTTTCAAAGGACATCACGCCACTAATGTCATGCTATTATCGTCTACCCAGGCAGTACAAAAATAATACAAATGTATTAAATTACATAATAATGTCATTTGGAATGAAAGCTCTATGTAGCGTTTTACCAAAGAAAGTTGTTCCTAAAAGCACATAAATTGAGGCACACATTTCCTGTTTGGAAAAGTGAGAGTGAAATTTTTTCCCCACCCCCCAAAATATACGGCTTTCCAACAAAGTGGCCTGTCCCTATCGGTGAACCCTTCAATTTTCATCAAATTACAGCTGCTTAATTTGTGGCCTGAGTTTTAAAATAGGTGTTTAGTCATTTAGTAGTTCAAAGCAAAAGAATATGGACATGTCCTGTTTCATTCCTAGTGAAAACTCCATTTTGTAAATGTCTTGTTTATAAAATAAACCTTTGCATTAAATTACTTACACTTTCCAAAAACTGTCTGCAACCATTTTGTTCACTAGTGTCCATAAGACTCAGATCCAGACTTAGTTTGCTCTGCTAGATAAATTTTTGGCTAGATGTTTGTAGCTGAGCATTGTTCTTGTGCAGTGCAACACACTTATAGTTTAGAGCAGTATTTCTCAACCCGGTCCAGGGGCACCCCAGGACAGTCCGTATTTTTGCGCCCTCCTGGATCCCCACCTGGGAACAAATGACTATTTGGCAGGGAGTTGGGTGGGAACAAAAATGTGGAATGTCTGCGGATCCCCAAGGACTGGTTTGGGAAACACTGGTTTAGAGGAATAGAATGGATTGGAAAAGCCAAAATATACTGACAGCCATTGTATTACAGTCTGCAAATGCTAACAGTAGAAAGACGTATCCTGGGTTTCATGACTGAGTACATTCGTGCGTTTCTTTATTGCCAACCACTGCAGGAGTAACAGATGTTTTCGATATCTGATTACTTAAATTACACACCATAGGGTGTACTTTTAAAGCTTAAGTAATATAGCCAAGCACAGTTAAGTCAGTACAAGTAAATTTGCCGGCAAAAAACAGCTCGAGACGTTCAGCCACTTTGGGACAAAGAGCGTAGCGTTCAGCTAATTTTAATGCTGGTAGACAGCAGAAAAAAAGACTATAAAGTAAGAAATCCTTTCACTAGGCAAATTAGCGGTAACAAAGAGGTAAATGTTAATCTCACTATCAGGCTAAGTTATGTTAAAGACAAGGAAAGAGAAATCAGTCGTAGGCTGATATCAAAGAGGTCTGCCTGGGATGTAGGGGTAATGACATTTTTAAATATCTAACAAAATAGCTTATCGTACAATAACTGCCAAAATGGCTATTATATTACAACAATACTTCTGTTCCCAAACTCACTCGGCTGCAGAGAACCAGAAGCTTTCGTGTGAAGCGCAGCGCACAGTGCAGGGCAGATCAGAGTGACAAAGATGTGCGCACACCCCTGCTTTCAGCTGGGCACAGATTCAGAACCATTCGAGGCAGGAAAGAACCTGTAAGGGTCCCTATGCTCACAGTCAGAAGATGACAATACATAAAACAAGCCATATTGGCATGATTCAGGAGAACATGCACATCTGTATTACACAACCGAAATGTGTGCATTGAAAACGGGACGCTGAACCAGAAGCACTTGGCTCGAATGTGTAACGAAAATACACAAGGTCAAAAACTCTTCCGCTTAACCAGCCAACCAAAATCTCCAATTTCCTCAAGCTAAACACAGCTGTCAGATTTAGAAGAACTGTGGTAGGGCACAAATGGCCTGCTAATAAATCAGAAAGACATATTGTACTCTGTCATGCCGTGACAGTTTTACGGCGCTAGCTGCTTGTATGGATGGAGCAGAACTCAGCACTGGTTATCAAAACACCAGCTTGTTGTATTCGGCAGGCGCTTTTAGTCAAAGCAACATACATTTTTGGAAACAGCAGGGTTACACAGTCCCTGGGGAAACTGGGAGGTCAGGCATATTCTGACATCACTCTGCTGGCTTTGGGATTTGAACTGGCAACCCAAAGCCCAAATTCTAACCTGCCGAGCCACTCCCCCCCACAAAACTAGGGGAGCCCATAATAAAATCAGAGATAATTTGCAGAGTACTGGGATACCAGAATCCCAGAATTTTAACCAGAATTGCTCCAATTACATTTTCATGGTCCATTATATTAATAATCATAACTTCATGCTCTCACTAACCGTGACAGCTAAGCAGCAAATCAAACATAATTTTCTGGAGATTTTCTGCGCCCATATGTTGGGCATCTGGCTTGACATCCGGCCCAATATCTGATTTATTTCCTCAGATATTTTTTATTCATATCTATCCCACCTACTTCTGGTACTCTTAGGCCAACGCAGGACAGTGAGCTCCTAGTAAACTCTCATTCAGTCCTCCTACAACATCTACCATTCCACAGCAGCCTTGTCCTCACAAAACTCCTTTGTGTCACTTTCATTTGGCTTTCAGAGGGTTAGCTAATTAGGGTCATTCTCCAGTTAGGCCTAAACTGAAGCCATTTGCTGTTACAGGGAAATTTCCGTCTCCCTTCTGGTCAGCCTTGGTCTGGACCCCATCCCCATGGTGCTTGTCATGTTTACTCTGTCTGGGTGCTCTTCCTGCCTCGATTTTTGTTTCCTTCTATCCAGTAGTCGTCTCCTAGTCTGGCACGGTTCCCGGCGCGGCTCAGTCAGCTTCGTGTCTTGCTCGCTCTCCGTCTGGCTCACGGCTCGTGTTCAGGGTGTGCCGCAGAGTCGATTTATCCAGCCGCAGGAGGACCAAGGTCAGGCGTTATGGCCTTTTCCCTCCAGATGCTTCCAGCCAGCGGTTGGCATCCTCTTCCTATACGATCGGATGTACGAAGCCGGTTAAATTTTATTCAGCTCTTTTTTGCTGAAAATAATGGCATGTTATTGACACGTTCTTGAAGGCCGTGTACAGCAACGACCGGTGATTTCTCTGAAAGTGGCATGATTGCCTCAAAGAGGCCTTCCCGCCCCAAATGATATTTTGTTAATTTTCTACTTCGTTTTCTTTAAGGAACAGTTAATGATGCCTTCTTGAAGATTGATATCATCAATGCCTCACTGATTTAACGAATCTTAAACTGGACCATTTATATAAGCAGAACAGGCTACTGGTTAAACCTGCACTAAATTTATGAGGACTCTTAGTCAGAGGTGATTTGCATAATGCTGAGATTTGTAACTATAGGACAACCATGCATAGTAACAGGTCACCTAGCCATTTTCCGTACCCACTTGTCAAGAGCTTTTCCCAGAAGGTGTGGGCACAAGGCAGGGAATAACCCAGGACAGGATGCCAACCCATTGCAGGGTTCACACAATGCTGATTCACCTTAACGTGTTTTTGGGGAAATCCAGAGATATGCCACGACAACACAGGAGAACATGCAACTCTGCATGTGTGTCAGATTGTCCATAGGTGTGAAAAATGGGGTGGACACTTGGACTCTGGCCTCCAGAGGGGTGAGTCAAGCATGGTAACCACTCCACCATGATACCATCATGTATCGATTTTGTATGAAAACCAACAGTCAGTACCATGGACAGCACTTAAACAATGTTTCATGATTACAAAAGTATGTATGGACAGATATTTTAAAATTAGACCCACTTCAGTTTGTAGCTTACACCAGTGTTGTTGTTGTATCACACAAACAAAGTGTGCAGCTCCAGCCAACTTAACCAAGACATTGAACTCTGATCCAGTGTATCGTTGTATCTCTATATTAGTGTCTATTACTTATACTGGAGCTGTATCACAGAAACCCAAACCAAATATCCAAAGTGCCTCCTGTTCCAAGACAGTCTTTGCAGAGTGTTAACATTGTACAGGGTGGGCCATTTATATGGATACACCTTAATAAAATGGGAATGGTTGGTGATATTAACTTCCTGTTTG
>JAODUD010000026.1:17391656-17416340 GCA_026784285.1 Stomatorhinus walkeri
AGGAAGTGGGTCATGTGACACATCAAACTTATTGGGAATTTCACAAGAAAAACAATGGTGTGCTTGGTTTTAATGTAACTTTAATCTTTCATGAGTTATTTACAAGTTTCTGACCACTTATAAAATTCAACGTGCTGCCCATTGTGTTGGATTATTAAGGTATATCCATATAAATGGCCCACCCTGTATTCACTTACAAATCCAGAAGTTATAAATATATATCAAATATTCATTCATGTAGTTGCTGTAGATCATTAGGTTCTGTAACATTCTGTTCTGGTAACATTTTACATGAGGGGGCACAAATAATATAGTATGATTCTCTTACTATTGTATTAATTAACCACAAACTAAATCTTAGATACATCTCATGTTTGTTCATCATTAGTGAATCTTGACACGTCTTTATCTCAAGCAGTCACAATTTGTTATTATTTACTTCTGTAAACCTTGACGAAGTACTGAAGGAACTACTGAAGGAACAAGTAATGAATAATACAAATGAAATGCTGATCTCATTTTTGTTCATCGTTAATGAGTCATGTCGCATCTTTTATCTCCAGTAGCTGATACATTTTTGTGATTTATACTTCAATAGTAATTGAGCTACTATTAAATATTTGTGCCCAGTCAAGTAAAGTGTTACCCCTTTTCCTTATTGGATTGTTAGAAAAAAGTTCAAAAGTCAAAAAAACATGTTTACCTGCATATTATCTGGAAATGGGGAGCTGCTTTGGGGATTTGGGATTAAAGGATGTGAGAATTAACTATTTGCACAATTCACTGTGCTGGGTGTATATGTTATTTTCTCAAAGACCTGTTATGGCACTGGCTGATTAACTGAGGTGAATAAATTGCATCTCGGAGAAAGCGCACTTGCCGTTCTTCCGAAAAGGGACCCAGGGTGAGCACGCCCAGAGTTACTCCCTGACGGACCTCCCTGAGACTGTAGCATGCGCTGGCGGTAGCAGGCCGCAAAAGAAAAAGGCCATCTGATGGTCTGGTGGTAATGAAGAGTCTGGTTTAGGCAGGAAGAGGCAAATTCAGCACAAATGAATCTCATAGTTAAAGGGAGTTACATGCACATAACACATGGCTGCCTGGCTTTAGAGTTTTGAGAAATTAGAAGATAGATCTTGTAGATCTTGAAGAAAGACGTCATTAAACATGGCTAAACAAGTTTCGATTAAACCAAAGGTCGCGCAAAGTCTGGCTGAACTGGGGCAACAAGGAGATCAAAGCTTGTCAATTCAGGCTTTAACACATCCCACATATGTCCTGTTTGCACCTTTCTGTGGTAGCATGATCTGCTGTGGCATCAAGAAGAAAAAAGGGCGTTCCTCACAAGGTTAGTCTGCTTCTGTTGACATCATCATTCCTGTGCTGATATTGTGCACATACTACAATTAGCCCTTTAACATCCATCTATTGAAACCACTTGTCCTCTTTAGGGTTGTGGGAGGGTCAGAGTCTATCCCAGAAGCTACGGGCACAAGGCAAGTAACATTCTAGGCCGGGGACACCAAGCCACGTAGGGCAGACTCACTCAAACACACCTATGGGCAAATTGGTAACTAAACCTCAACACACTTTTAGACTGTGGAGAAACCAGAATGCTTGGATGAAAGCCGAAAACAAAATGGGGAGAACATGAGAACTCAACATGAAGCCATGTTGGAGACTCGAACCCCACACCCCAAGGTGTGAGGCAGTAGTGCTGACCAGTTATTCTGTAGGGTTATCACATGTATATGCAAATATCATTCATGTATTCATTTACTGTTAACTGTGTTATCTGCACATTTTATTTTGCTTTTGTTCATATTTCGAAACTGTTTTACACCCTTGTAACAACAAAATTGGTAATAATAGGCGTTTAGTCCGATTTTGTTACTATTTATAATCCCAAGGCTAAAACGTCTCTGTGGCTTTGCCCTATCTTTGGGTTTGGCTGAGAGCACAGACAATTGCTGCTGAGAAAATTATACACTTTACTTGGTTTTCTCCACTAATGTGGAGATGAAACCTGCACTTTGGCTCGATGTTACATTTTATGTTTCAGCACCTTTTTTCCAGAAACCCTCCAGCAGACCGGTGACTTCTGAGGGACAAATGCTACTAGCCTCTTTGGTTCTACTGTATGAATGAGGTCATGGGGGTTCATGAAGCACCTTCAGATAAGCACAGACGGTTACATCCAAATATACTGGTATAAATACAATGAACCAAATTATACAGTTTCATGGTTTTTAATAAATTTTTGTGGATGATATACAATGCGACTCAAAATAAATGTAATTCAACATATTGTTTCTAATTAATTTACTTAGAAATTAAAGTTTAACTTATAAAAATTTGATTTCTTATAAAGGTTTAACTGTATTGCCCTTCGCATCGCTTGGCAACGGTATCCGTGTTTTTACAACAACAGTTGAGGTCTGATGTCATACTTGCAAGTTTTTGTGGTCTTTCTGATTAGACAGTTATTTTTTTTAACAAGTAGAACTGTGGAACAGAACACCCAACCGAACACCTCCCCCCCCCCCATAAAACACAAAGAATCAGTCATGATGAAAAGCAGAACCAGTGGGGAAATCTTGCAGCACTGATGCACCAGTAGAACATTCGCATAGCTTTGCACAGTGGAACCTTGAGTATATTGACCGTCGGTTCATGGGACCTTCTGGGACCATCTGCATTTCTGCCACAATGCTTCACTGACCTTTATTTGTTCATTCAGGGAGTAAACATCAGTTCCACGTTCAAAGGGAAATAAAGAGTAAACATCTAATACTGTAAACAGGAATCCTGTGTTCAAAACACAGGAAGGGAGAGGAACATTTTGGGATTATTTTTCCATGACAGCCTATCAACATTGAGCTATTTGTTTATGAATCAGATCACAAGATTTGTTTAAGAGTCTTTCCGCAGATGCAGTGTGTCTAATGCTTAGGTTACTTGTTTAATTAATTGTACATATCAGGTCTATATAACACAAGAATAATTTAGCATTTTAAAAGCTGGATTCCTTTATTTAGGTAGACCTGCTGACTGCTCTGTATGTTTTTAAACATCATAGCTGGTGAATAAACATTATACATAGTTATCCTTGCACTGCATTCTGAATCAAACAACATAACTCATGTTAAAAAAAAAGAAACTGCCCTTACAAATGTAAATATGTTTATGCATTAAATAAGTCTAAAATTGGGCTCTGACTAATAGATGAAGGAGCATCTGCCATTAACAGCCAGACCATCTTTAAGCAATTAAATGTCTTTAAACATGTATTTTTATAGGCACTATTCGACAAACATTACCCCATAGTGTACTATACTACCGATGCTTGAACTTGTGTGTTAGACAGTTAGATATAAAGCGTCACGCGGGCTAATACATAAAAATGATGGAAATGCAAATATTAACAAAGGATGTTGTGACATACATTGACCACTAGAGGGGACCACACTACATATGTTCTGTCCAGCCCTGAAAGGCACGACCTGCAGCACCTCTTTCCAGACTGACTGCCATACAGCCACTGTGGCTGCGCTGCCTGCTAACTAAAGTGATTTTTGCTATTAAATATCAATCAGTGATAAAAAAAATACTGCAGCAGCTGACTACTTAAGCTCATTAAATATCTCCCTCTCTTCCCAGCTTTATTTTACACTATGTGTCGCATGTAAAAATGTCGCTGGCAGCAAATGTGCCGAGGTTGGGGGGTCTGACCTCTACCCCTTCTGTAACCCCATGACCATCGCGTCTTGGCTTCCTCCTTCCTCCCTCGCTTTCTTTTCTTTTGTTTCTGTCGTTCCCGGCCGCTTTCATAACACCTCTAGAATTTCCCATCTCCAGATAAAACCCCCCCCTCCTTCCTGCCGTCGCTCATGCCACAATGGTCTGCATATCGACAGTGTTTGAATTGTGTTTTGGGGGGGGGGGGTCCCTAGAGGGCAGTTAGACAATGATATAGAAGTGAAATTAAAAAGGGAGTGTTGATGGTTAGATATGTCACCCCCCTGTAAAGTGAAGGTTGTGAAGAGGGTGGGGGGAAGTGGTGATGGTAAAAGTTTTTTGAAGTGGGAGGGGTGGCATTGAACCATATTTTCTCTCTTATGGGGGGGGGGGGTCCCTCATCTACCCTACTATAGCTGAGCCTTTTGGCCTGGTGATTATTACAGTATTAGGGGTGGTCACTGTTAAGTGGTACATCACGGAGGAGATCGCATCATGCTAAGGGAGAGCTTAAACGAGGACCGCCTGATTGTAGGGGCAAATAAGGCATAAAATCTAAAATAAGACAATATGACTTACATAAGCTGTAAGCCCCTGTAAGTACAGCGCGCCTTAAATCTCTGATCTGGTTTTGGGCACTGAGAGATCCGTGTAACTATTGCAGTTTGTATTCTGCGTCATAAACTCTTTAATAGAGCCGTTCTGTAGCATTGTGGCACCGGGCGTGTTCGCCTGCGGGGAGGCATTGGTGCTAAATTTGTAATTATGTGCGAGACGGAGCTTTTTTGTATTTTAAATATAACACATGGCTGTGTTTACTCTGTAACCAATGATGTCAGACTCCAGACAAATTCGAGCCGGTAAGTCTGAGGAGATAAAGGCTTCAGGCTGGAAGTCGAAGAGGGAGCAGCTCATCGGTGTTCGTTTTCCTTGGTGTTTCTGAGTTCTGGGGTTTAGGGAGGTTGGAGGGGGTGTTGGATCCCCTGGCAGATTCAGGGGGCCCAGCACTTCACAGGGGCCATGTGGGGGGGGGGGGGGCATGGATCCCCAGGCAGATTCAGGGGGCCCAGCACTGTAGGAGCCCTTGAATACACCTCATTATAATGATAAATGATAAATGAACCCCCCCCTCTTCATTCTACTGTGGGGGAGTCCCCAAACTCAGCAATGTTATTGATGGTGGGTGGCATCCTCTATTTCTTCAGAAAATAGCCCAAAGTGACATTTTGTCAGGGGGCCAGAGTTTCTGCTGGAGGTAAACCAGCCATCATACAAGCATATCACTGAAAATGCGGAAGGTTCTTGTTAATCAAGGATGCATCGGCTTATATGTTTGTTTAATGAATGTTATATAGTGTTTGTTATATAGTGTTTGTTATATAGTGTTTATGAATGTCTGCCTGAATAGGATTATATCTGATTAATGCTAGTTCATAATATGGGTAACAGTTGATTTCTCAGTGTCGTGTTATTTAAATGTTTCCTATGTTTCCATTTCTTATTTTTCTGATATATTTCTTTCAAAATATTAGGAGTATTTAATGGTTGATCAGTCATGTGTATTCAATAACTTACAGCTTATATGTTATGGAGGGTAACTAGTGTATCTATATTACATGCAAGTTCATATAGCATATTAATTTATCTATTTGTTGCGGTTTATACAGTTACAAGGATGGATAAGTAAGGGGAATTCAAAGATAGAACAACAGTAAATAAAATGCCAAAAATCGGATACCTAGCGCTGAACAAACCAATTCTACTTTTTCATTCTTTTGTTGTTCCTTATTGCTAAGTCTGTGACATTGTACATGTTTTTCCCTAAAGTCAAATCGTACATGTTGATGACTAAGTTGAAAACCCCAGTTGTGGAATAGTTAGGGTCAACAAACCAAGAATTATGTTTAGAAGTATATATATGTGAATATTAAAAACTTGCTCACGTCTGCAAGAATTTAAGCTCAAAATATATTCTTTTTGTGCATCATTTACTGTAAGTGTACAGCTCATGAAGCAATTGTCTCAAAGCCCCATTCTGTCAGAGCAGTGAAGAAAGCCACCCATTGTCTCGGAGTCTATGATGAGTCATGGAGATCGAGTCTACCGAGCATGGGAACATCAACATGGTGATCCTTAGCCTGTAGCCGAACCTCCAGTGCTATTTTGTGGTAAAGGGTTTCCTCTCTCCCTCTGGACTTTCAACTTTCCCCTCCGGTGGTTTGCCGCCAAAACCGAATGTATAGAAAGAACAGTAAATAACAGTGTTCGCACACACGAGTTAAAAAATAGAGGTATCCTCACCCTTGGGGTATTTATTTATGTTTTAACTTTACATTCATTTATAAAATTAGTCCCCTTAGGAAAGCCAGACATTAAAAAAGAGGGGTCTTTCTGTTTAGGTTTTACCTACCGTACCATTATTGTTACTAAAGATAACACAAGTAACTCGTCTTTCGTTAACCGCCGAAAGATTGAAATATGCATCAGGAGAGACATGATGCAGTAATTTGTGGTCCCTCTTCTAAAAACGCAGAACACCAGGGTTATGTTTGAGGAGAATTTTCCCATGATATAATCCAATACCAAATTAAAATTTAGGTCAGTAATATTTTTTGCGAGCATTGATGTTAAGGCTACACACAGGCATATGTTTATTTGAATACACCCTACAAATCTAATATAAGATTTATGTTAAATGTATTAAGAACATGAAGCTTCATGTATGGAAAATACCTTTTCATGGCTTTTACAGAATATGGGGCACTGGAAAGACATAGCTGTATAATGCTGACATTATCCAACAGCAGAAAATCAAAATTAAAAAAGGAAAAAAAAGAGAAACGTGTCTGATTAACAAAACTTTAGTGTAGTACTGTAAGGCCTGTGATGTATTTGCTTGTGAAATTCAGTTGGGTAGTTTAGCACAATTTTCTCTGAAACTGTTCATTTTTGCCTCCCCCTCCTTCACTTTGATGTGTGAAACCAGTTTCTGAGGGATGGTCTACGCTTATTATAGATCTGGGGCCGTAGCCTGTGGGGGCTTGTGCGTTTCTCTCACGAGCAGGCTCGAGGAAATAGGCCGTTCTCCAAACATTCGGCGAGGATGTGACGACCGCCCCCGATGATAAAGAATCTCGAACCCGCCCATGGCCGCCAGCGCCTGGAAAAAAAATAAATTCCACAAACGTGTCATTGTGAGCCCAAAGGCTCAGATTAAGGGGTTCTGTCTCTCTGCAGGGTGGTGGGGGGGGGGGGGAGTTTATAAGAATCCAGTGGGTGGGAGCAGCACTACTGGCCAAATATACTGTTTGCATCCTCTCTGTGACCTCAGGTATTCAGATTAAATGGTTAGGTATGGGCCGTTTGCTGGGAAGTACACTTGCCACACACTTCCTGGGTTGGGGGTTCATATCTTGCGCTTTTTTTGCACATGTGGAATTAATATGTTCTCTTGTGTTGTTTTTTGTTTTCCAGAGACAAGCAGTTAGTTGAATTAATGTCTCTGCATTGCCCATGGTGTATAATTGTGCGCCTGCCCTGTGACAGACTGGCATCCTGTCCAGCGTGTCCTCTGCCCTGTGCCCTGTGACAGACTGGCATCCTGTCCAGCGTGTCCGCTGCCCTGTGCCCTGTGACAGACTGGCATCCTTCCTGCCTGCTGTCCTCTGCCACCTGTGATTGGCTCCTACTGCCTCATCACCCTGTAATGAGCAGGGGGTTGGAAAATGACTGATTATATACGGGCTTTTGAATCACAAGCTGGAAACTGTAGCCATGATAGAGGGAAAATGGATTCCAGTGTAATCTCCTGTAAGCCACTGTGTAATTCCCGTGAGCCACTGCTTTCGCCAAAGATTTGTGTATTTGGGCGGCAACTGTAGGATATTAAAAACACGTTGGTTATACTTCATAAAGAGTCCCGTTTCTTGCCTTTCTGCACACCAATGTTGTAATGAGCTGCCACTTTCCCTGTTAGCTTTAACAAGTCTGGCCATTCTCCTCATTAACAAAGTGATTTTAACAGCGCCACTGACTGAATGTTTATTGCAGTGTTCACTGTAAACTCTACATACTGTAGTGTGTGAACATGCCAGGACTATGAGTGTTTCTGAGATGCTGGAACCACCACAAATGGCATCAAGAATCACACTGTGTCTAGAAACCTCATCAAGGAGCCTATTTATGTCCACAATGCCATTTGCATGTAACGTTAACAGATCATCAATTATGGTCACATCACAAACATCAACCACTGTGTTTTTGCAGAAAAATCCCACTACTCACATCATCAGCTGATACAGTGAATTCAGAGAGTATTCAAACTGTTTAATTTTTTTTAGCATATTTTGTTACATGACAGCTATACTGTAATATGTAATAAATAAATTAAAAACACAGGCTTGTATAAATTTTAGCAGATGCATTAAATAAAGAAAGTTGAAATGTAACTTTGCTTGAACTCATGTTTACCTGAACTATACCAAGCAACTATAAGATGCAATTAGTGGTTTAAAAAAGCAACACATTACCTCAGAATGCAATTTTGCATTTGAGCTGGGAGTGGAGGAAATTATGTTGCCCTTTATGTTCTTTAATGTGGCCAGTGAGTTTGAAAACTAGTTCAAAAACAGTCTTTTGTTTTAGCCCCTTGCATTTCATTGGAATAGGTTAACGATCACTGTTTGACAACCTCATATGTAAGCCATAATTAAAATTTTAGCTTAGCCTTTTCATGTGAAATAAAACAGTTATACAGTGAAAAGCTTTCTTCGAAAAAGTATTCCAGTTTAATTTCACTGGCATTCTGTTAGACCCATGCAACCACTGTTGAAATCAGCCCAGAGAACAGAGACCGAACAGCATACAGGTAAACTGCTAGTCTGGCAGCTTGCTGGGAATTTTTTTTGCCTTGACAAACAGGATTGCATAGAACATATAGACTTTGTTTACTTTTTATCCTTTTTTGCCCATTTTTTAATTTCATGGTAAATATTTTTTATTCGAAAAAACAAGATTCACATATAAGATATTAGATGTTCATTGATCGATAAATAACAAACAGTAATCAGGGTAGCTCAGTCATGAAAAAAAATTAAAAACACAACCTCGTATTTCAGTCATATAATCTGAAAGGTGTCCCCCAAAACATCTTTTCTTTTATCTTGGCTGTTGTTTGGTGAATTAACTATGTTTCTCTTTCTATTGAGCTGTATTCTCATTCACGATTACAATGACAGGATTCATACATAGGGGTAAACTTTGAAAAGGCCACATCTGCTGCTTTACTTTATGTGTATCTCTATCTATCTATGCCAGTATACTGGTGAGTGATTGATAAGACAATAGTGCCCTCTGCTGTACCTGTCCCATGTAATACAATTACAAAAAACTGCAGCTAACAACTGACCCCTAATTATGCACTTGCTATATAAACATTTGAAATTCAGTCATACAGATATTTCATCTTTATCATGTATATATCAATAAAGTCCTTTATTTTTCAAAGCACACTGTTCTGTTTATTATAATTGTCTCATTTAATTTGAAAATGTCATTCATTATGTCACGTAACAATCACAATCTTAAAACACAGAGTTTTTAAGCGTAGAAGTGGAGTTGGTTGTATAGCTGTGGCTCAGCAAAACCGAATCATCGAGCAGCGATGACACACAAAGCCGTGCCTGTTCAGCTCAGTCTGCCATTTTCCTCCGTCATAGTTCAGCTGCGGTAGGAAAATGAAAGGCCGTCCTATGGATTTTTATATTTTTGTGGGCTTTCCTTCGTGTAAGCATTTCATGGATGCTTTCAAAAGTATACAGCAACCAAAAAATGGCTTCAAAATCCAGTTGTCTGTGGTATCGATGACCTTTATGAACTATAAATCTGTGGGAGGTGACCACATTACTATATGCCTTGGATACTTGTAATGTAACAGTGTAACGATAATTATAAGCATTAAATAATTATGAATGTAGCTGAAAACACGTGCATGCTCGAATTCCTTTTTATTATTGTGATCTTACAACAATGATCCACGTAACCTTATCACACACCTTTAGAATGCTTTTAATACAAAGTAAAGAATTTGCTGTTTGTCCAAGAATCAATAACTGAACTTACAGCTTACATGAAAGGAACAACAGCCAACACTCTTAGTTTTTAAAGGGTTGGCATAATCTTTTTTATCCACTTTTATATCTTGTCGTAACCATTTATCTATCCCTGTTTTGACAGGGCCTCAGAGTGGGCTGTTCCATAGATTGTATCTCTGTTTTTACAGGGCCTCAGAGTGGGCTGTTCCATAGATTGGGATCACTGATTTTTTGGCTATGTGCTCAGCTGCTCAGCAGAAGTGGTACAAGGTAGACTTTGATTTCCAAAGACTCACCTGCCCCATCTTGTAAATAAAGATATTATTATACTAGACCAGGACCGCAGCAATGGCGCGTGTTTTTACCACTAAAAGCAAATCTGTTATTCTCTGTACTCTCTTTAGCATAAAATATACTTAAAAATGTTTTTTAAAGCAGGATATTGCAAAAATATCACTGGTTTCCCAGACACCTGTCTGGGTACATATTGACTATAAGACCACAAAAAAATAACCAAACCAGTGAAAACAAATTAAAAAAATAAACTGCATGCTTCTGCCATTTTGATGTATGACAGAAGTCATGCTGTAAACGGTAAATTTGCACATCTCTGATCTACACGCAACAAATATGTACTTACAAAATAGAATTAGCCTTAAAATGTGAGAGATATGAGTAAATCTAAACAGGACTACATGTATAAAGGTTTTCATCTTTTACCTATAGGCTTACGAAGAAAAAAAATGCAAAAGTCATTGCAAAATACTTATTAATCAATACTGCAGTTTGCATATATGTTTAAAAAAGGGGAAAATTGTCTAAAACCAGGCTTTTAAGAATTTTGTGAGTACAGTGTAAGCTTTGAGAATGTGAGGCTTTCATGGGAAACACTATTTATTTATTTGCAAATGAAGTACTGATGCAGTTTTTGTTAGTTGTACAATGCCATTCAGTTAAAAAAACATTTGTATGACTTTAAAGGGTTTTAATTACAGTAATCCTTTCATGGGTGGGGATCAGTCATTCAGATAAGAACTGTATATTACAGAAACTTTCGATTATTTTTCTCTAAGGACCACACACGCTGTGATAAATAAATGAAAGATCATAAATGCAAAATGTTTGTTTGGTGTGCCAGCTCTTAGATCTAATGGTGTGACCATGTACATAGTGTTTGTGTGCAGTTAAGAGAGCTCCCACATCACTTATCTGCATCTCGTTCTTCTGTCTTTTGTGCGGCGTATGTTCTCGACCTGATTCAGATTACTGCCAAATTCCATGCATTTTCGGAGTTCAGTATAAGCAGCCTAGCTGCAATTTTGCACCCAGAAGCCCCAGGAAAGGAGACATGCTGGATGATCTGACTTATCTACGTTTCACCATGTTTAACCACGTTTAAACCATGCTTCAAGTTCTTTGAGCCATAGACCAAAAAAGGGTCTGGCTTTGTACTGGAGCCAGTACTGCTTTACATTTGTATATTTAGCAAACAGTTTTGTTCAAAGTAACCTACATATGAGGCAAACACCACATTACAAACATGCAGTGTATGGGCAAAGTAATGGATCACACCTTTTAATCACTGAATTAAGGTATATGAAATCAAGCACCAAGCCATGCAGTAAGGTTTACAAACATTTGTGAAAGAATGGGTCATTCCGAAGAGCTCAGTTAATTCAAGCTCGGTACTGTCATAGGATGCATCTTTTGCAAGTCAGTTCTTCTGCAAGTCAGTTCTTGAAATTTGTTCCCTGTTAGATATTCTATGATCAATTGTAAGTGGTATTATTGCAAAGTGGAAGTGTTTAGGAACAACAGAAATTCAGCCACAAAGTGGCAGACCACATAAAGTAACAGAGTGGGGTCGCCAAGTTCTGAGGTTCATAGTGCAAGTTGCCAGTGCTCTGTTGACTCAATAACTGCAGAGCTCCAAACTTCCTCTGGTATTAACTCCAGCACAAAAACTGTGCACTGGGACTTCCATGGCTGAGCAGCTGCATGTAAGCCTCACATCACCAAACGCAAAACCAAGTATTGGATGGAGTAGGGTGAAAACATGCCCTATGGAGTGATTAATCATACTTCTCTGTCTGGCAGTCTGATTTTGGCAGATCCCAGGAGAACGTTACCTGCCTGACTGCATTGTGCCAACTGTATAGATTGGTGGAGGAGGGTTAATGGTATGGGGTTAGGTTTAGGGTTAGGGTTGGGTTCCAGTGAAGACACTTCTTAATCTTTTGGCATACCAAGACATTTTGAACAATTCTATGCTTCCAACTTCATAGGGACAGTTTGGGGAAGGCCCTTTTACTGTTCCGGCATGACTTTGCCCTAGTGCACAAAACAAGGTCCATAAAGACATGTTTGAATGAGATTGGGGTGGAAGAACTTGACTGTCCCACACAGAGCCCTGACCTCAATCCCACTAAACAACTTTGGGATGAACTAGAATGGAGATTGCGAGCCTGGCCTTCACATCCAACATCAATGCTTGACCTTACAAATGCTCTTCCACAGTTTTGACACACTCCAAAATTTTGTGGAAACCCTTCCCAGATGAGTGGCAGCTCTTATAGCTGCAAAGGGGGGACCAACTCCATATTGGTGACTATGGATTTAGAATGGAATGTCAGAAATGTTCCTATAGGTGTAATGACATGGTGCCCCAATACTTTTGTCCATATTGTGTACATGCTGCTCAGGAGTCAACTAGGCATTAGTGCAGTTAGGCTGAGCTTTGAGTCAATGCACAGATACAAGTATAAGCAGTATTGGAGCTGGAGCAACACAACTTCTAACAAAGAAAGAATCCAATAGAACTATGAAACGTCTAGAAGGGCAACGTAAGAATATTCAGGGAACCTAAAGAGCCACCAGGTTGGTAGAGGAGTTCCTGAAACAGATGGGTTCTTGAAGGTGGGGAGGGTGTCAGATGACTGGATGTGTTTTCCTGGAGAAGATGAAGCGTTTGCCCAAAACAAGCAGAAACCTGTGTTCATTCTTCAGAAATAAATCGGAGTACAGATAAATACAAGCGGTCAGTTGATTAGTCACACCTACCCGCTATTGCAAACAGCCTGCTCCACCAAAGAGTGAATCAAGTGAATACAGACAGCAAACAGACAGGGTCCAGAGGTTACTGTTTGGCTAAGCGTTAGAGTGGCTAAGACCCCTGATCGAAGTGATTTTGAATGCTTGATTGGGCCAGACATGGTTGTTCCAGGATCACAAACCGCCACCTTCCTGTGATTTTCACGCACTGTGGCATCTAGACTTTCCAGGGGATAAACAAAAATGCTACATTCAGTGGCAGTTAGGTGTCCAAAAAACACCAAGCTAATGACGGAGGTCAGGAGGGACGGAGGGCAGGCAGACTTATTAAAGTCACCGGAAAGGCCGCCAATGCAAAAATAACAGCTCAGTACGACGGTGGTGGACAGACTGGCCCTGTGGAGTGTGCATCTCATCAAACTTGAAGTGGCTCTCAAGGCAAATGTACCTGTTACAGGCAGTCCTCGGCTTAAGATCATCCAAGTTATGGACAACTCGTCCTTACGAATGGACTGCCATGAAGCCTGATATATTAAAAATCAGGGCTAAATGCAATGGTTAGTGATAAGAAACACATGCACCACTTTGTAACTCTCCTGAAAACACAGCACAGTTTTAGTGGTTTGTTGGCCTGAGGCACAGATACAGGTCGTATGTAGATACGGTACCTTTATTATTACTGTATAATAATTACTGTCATTATCTATTGTATTATCATTTATGTGACATACTACAAATTCGACTTAATTCGACAGACTTGGGGAACGCATCTCGTTCGTTTTCTGGGGAATGCCTCTATATTCTACATTGATGAACCTATGTGTGATTTTTTTTTACATTACCTAAATAGAAATGTACAAAGAAATTTTATTTACTGCAGAATTCATACATTTACAATGAAATCACCCCTCGGGGTATATTCCCATAATGCAGTTAATTCTGTCACATGCCACAGTGTTTGTGGATCAGTTCCCCTTTCAGAGAACGCAGGAAAATGGGCTCCACGAGGTACTGCCCGCACCGCTGGCACAGCTGCCACTTCTCCACTTTTATCATTCCTCTAGTGTCTCTGATCTGTCAGGAAGACAATGATGTGATGTCACAATGGGATTATTTGAAAATGCAATGAATGTTGTCTCCAAAAACAACTGTACCAAAACATATTCATCACAGAAGTCATATTGTCCTATAAAGGGGAAATGAATATGTTTCAACCATAGAAGTACGAAACAAATACATATTAATCTGTATTTTCAGTACATTTGTTCTTTTTTATATGACTGTTCCTCCTTCTACTCTACTGTACTCACCCAGCCTATCTTGTGTCTGTGATAATCCACTAGGACCAAGTTCTTCTCAATCCACCTCATTTGTCTGCTGTGGAAGTTCCACCGGAGAGATTCGATCAGGAACCTGTCCATCAGCTGCAAGGACCAGGAATCAGGCAGCACTTGGAGCACGTCGAGCAGATTGAAGGTAGTGCTGTTGCCATTGAGCAGATCGACTGCAGCGCTCACTAAATGGGGCGACTGCAAGTAGATTCCCAGTAGGGTGAGGTAGAGCTGGTTAATGAATGCCGTGCTCTGGCCCTTTGACGTTCTCCTGCAGTAATCCTCTGCAGCCTGTTGATCCTTTGCCTTGTGGACCAAGACCTCCAAAGCCTTGAAATGTTCTCCAGCTCTTCCATGCAATATGGCTTTCTCCACATAAAGGGGAGTGCATTTGATTGCTTCTACAGTCATGGAAAACATCAAAATGAGAAAACGAAATGTGTTGGTTCATCATAATGTTGTTGCTAAAATGTCAGTGTGCAATGCACCAGGAACTCTGAATCCAGGGATACTCAAAAGGAAGATTTGAACAGGCATATGCCTTTTAAATAAAATAACTAATGAAATGAGATTTTTGTCCTATTACTGACCTTGAACGTCCTCTGCATTGTAGAAAGTGGAATCTTGTAGGAATTGTTGGAGTTTATATCTGGTTGTATTGTCAGTTGTACCCATGGCTCGTACATGATCCAAATCCCGCAGTATATGTGCAACATACGTTGTGGCAAGAAGGGTGTGATGTTTCTCCTTCTGAAAAAAAAAATGGAACTAGAAACCTGAAAAATCAGGGCGTCGTAATGGGAAGGAAAAGTTAGGATGATTCTACTCTGGGGCACTAAAATATTTGGAAGGTAATTGAACTGGGTCGGGCAGAGGACCCAGTATGATACGCTTTGTTGGGGCCCAAAATCTATGTCAGGACCCCTGTCAAGAATTAAAAAGCTAAACAACAATTTAAACAATTAGCTGTATTATTTTACACAGAAGTTTCAACATATGACATAAACGCGAGATTCTAAAGCACTGACCTTACTTTTGAAGTCCATAACCAAATGTTCCAGATACAGCTCCAAAGCTTTTGGGTATTTAGTTAAAAATGCAAGATCTTCCCTTGAGAGTGATTTGTGGCTGTCCCCTCTGTTAGTGAAGATCTGGACTCCAACCTAAAGGATTACAGGCAAACAATGCTTTACATTTTCGTGTTAAATATAGTACCTTAATAACAGTGATTATTTATGTGTATGCTCATCTAACCACTCTAATGCTTAGCCAGTCAGTAAGAGAACCACTTAACTCCATCCGCAATGGTCTACGTGTTTAGTTACAGCTATGATTTGCCGTTTGAAGCAGGAATGTTTGTTTATATATAATTCTGCTAATTTTTGTCATATAGTCTAAAGTCAAGTATGTAAAATTGTCTTTGCATGTTTCTGACTGAGCTGTGCATTTTAAAATCCCTGCTGCCCTCTACAGCCAATTTAAAGGTACTGCCAATATCCTTGCTCCTAAACATTGCACATTCTGTCAGTTATATAGACAGAAATCTATCTATGTAATAGGATTTGGAAGAATTTCAGGAATTTGGATTTTCTTCGGTCTACTCTGTATACAATTATAAAATGTTAATATAAATATAGAAGTTGGATGGGCATATTCTGTATATATTTAAAGCTATATATACGGCTTACTGTCAAAATATTGTAAATATACAGTTAATAAGGCATTGTATCTTGCCAACATCTTTCTTGCCTTTGCATAAATTGAAAAACACAGCTGAGAATAAATCCTTTGGTAAGTTACCATTCTGTGTGTGTTTGTATAAAGTTCTGTCTCATCCATAAAGTCTGAGAATGTTGAGACTATGTGAGTTGCAACCATGTAATAGTCTTCCATCTGCATTTTTCCACCAGATAAGGTACCTCTTGATCCCTCTGTAGAATCCAATCTCCGTATTTCCAGAGGAGCTTCCTGCACTTATGCTGGTTCAGGAATTTTACAATGTGCTCGTAGACATCGGGGCTGGAACTGGCAGCCAGGGAGCCGTCCACAATTTTCACCCAGGTCTGCGACAACATGCAGCATGTTAGCTAGGTAAATCTTAAAATGCTGCTGGTCAAAAGTGTTGAAACTAAGAATCAGAGAAATGATCACAACACAGGTTACTACATTCATAAAATACTGCTTTCTTTAATTCCAAATGCACTAACTATGGGCCACCGCATGAAAAAAATATCCTTAAAATATATTAAAATATCTCTAACTGTTTTTCTATCACTATTCTGCATTCCTTGTAAGCGGCACTTTATACTACACATTTTAGTATTATAGGATATTGTATATTAATTTGTGTGTGTGTATTACTTAGTATTGCTCATTTTCCATTGTTTTATTATAATATGGATACTTAGTTGGTTATTAGTTTACTATTTCACTAGTCATCAGTTCGGAGGTCATTACCTGGACTGCATCATCTGTCTGGCCATGACTCTGATACAGCAAACCGAGAGAGAAGAATCTTGAAGAAAATAACATCTTTATTTGAATTGCATGACATTCATCCTCACTAATCTTATGACACTCTCTTCATGGGGCTACACGCGCATTTAGGCTGCAGTCTTCCTTTATTTGGTAGATGCTTTTGTCCAAAGTGGTGTACGGCTGAGAAAGCAGGGTCAGCCAGTCCACAGAGTAACAGAGGAGTAACAGAGGAGTAACTGATTAGTAACTGATTAGTAACTATTTTACTCAAGGGCCCCTGGTGAAATCACTGCAGATCAGGATTTGAGCCAGCATATATCTTAAAGCATACATTCCCCAAGCTATGTTTCTGTGTCACTTTTAATATTATTCAAAACTACAGCGAGTGGCTCAGTCGGCTAAGCCTCTGTGCCCATGATCAGGAGGTTGCTGGTTCATGCCCAGCCTTGGCACATCTCTAGACCTTTGAGCAATGGCCTTAACCAACAGCTTTCTGGGCATTGCTATGGGTTATTGCCCATTGTTGCCTGCATGATCTCACCAATGGACAGCAAGTGGGGTAGGCGACCATTCAATCAGATGGAAATGTGCTTTCCCAAGTAATCCATCCATCCATTATCTATACCCACTTATCCTACTGGGTTGCAGGGGGTCCGGAGCCTATCCCGGAAGCAATGGGTACAAGGCAGGGAACAACCCTGGATGGGGGGCCAACCCATCGCAGTTCCCAAGTAATCACGAAACAATATTAAGCAGTACTAATTTTTGAGGTTGTTTTTAGCCAGGTATTATAAAGGTGGGGACAAAGAAATCCAGGAAAACTTTTAAAAGCCAACGACAGGTTATTTTTGTAACACACCTCCTACCTCTTGTTTTTCTCCAGGTATGGCACGCAAATGTCGAGAAGACAGTCATTCCCGGAAGACAGGAGCTGGTCCAAGTCCTTGTGGCATTCTCTCTCTGCATACAGCTTCAGGAGCGTACAGTCAATGTCCCGGCCGTGTCTGTGACTTTGGTTCGTCCCCCGGATGGCGCGTAGGAACTCTCCCAGGAATTCCTGGTAGCACTGAAAAGTTGCGTAGTCCTCTGTCCTCATTGCACGGAGATCCCTGGTGTTGAACACGGCTGCTAGCTGTGACGTAAATCCGTCACCGAGAGACGGGAGGTCGGGATACAGGCTAATAATTTCTCTAGGGTCTATGTCACCTTTACTGTGGAAGGAAACCACATGCGTAACCAAAAGATGGAATTATCTTTCTGTGAAAAAGAGGCAAGGACAACTATATTTTTAAAGCATGCATTTGCGGAGCTTGGCGGTTAAAAACTCGACTTCATAACCCAAAGTTTGCTGGCTCAAATCTGGGGAGACTCACCTCCGAAGTGCCTTTGAATGCGGTACTTGACCTGCATTATCAGGGGTGTCGGGGGGGCAAGTTAACATCTTGTCAGGAGGCCCAGAATTTCTAGGTATGCCCCTGTGGGTTACTAAAGCCAAAATCTAATATGGCCATAACTGTTGCTTTGGAGAAAATTCTTTGCTGTGCAAGTAACTTAGTCAGGGCTATTTAATTTACCAAATGTGTTTAATTAAAAAAAAAAGAGTCATCCTCACATGAAAAGCTCCTTGGCTTCTTGGAAACAACCCTGATAAAACTTCACAAAACCAGCTGTATGGGCTGTATCCTTCTGGAGTGTCTGGAAACATAAACACTGACACATTCACTGCTGGAAATACGGCATATTATAACACAGGTAAGTCCTGTTAATGTTATACTACAAAAAGCGTAATATTGGGATGGACATTATGGAGAATATGAAATTCCACCTGAGTAAGAGAGTTAATCTTTTACCTTGTATGTATCCTCTGATAAATGTCCTTTTACACCCTGCAGAAGTTCCAAGGCCTTATCCACACTTTCGCTATTCACGAGGGCCGTGATTTGCTCTTCAAGTGGGACGGGCAGCAGGTTGTAGACCTCACTTTCCGTGAAAACAAACACACTCTCTGACGAGAAAAGAAGGAAAATAGTGATTTATTCTTAAAAACACTAAGATCAGAAGAAAGATGCATTTTCTGGGTCAGTATGCTTTGCATGTTACAAATTACAGGTATATTAAAGGAATTATATATTAAGAGTATTATAGCACACTATATTATGTACAAACTTACTACAGTTCTTTTTGTTGCATAGTTTACATACTGTGTATTGTGTACAGAAAGTTATTTTCTGCTGCTACATTGCTGATTTTTTGCGAACCACATTATATTCATGTTTATTCTGTGGGTTTTAATGTTGTAACTGTGAACTGTGAACTGTGTACCCCCCCCCCCCCCCTGGTTTATGTTGCAACCGTGGTCCTGGGGGAATGACATCGAGTCCCACTGTATATTTGTTTATGGGTGACACGACAGTGAAATCCCACTTGACATTATTTGGATTGCAATCAAAAGCACATTTACTACTAATTACTGGTCTTTTTCTGTGATGCATTGGCATCCCATCCAGGGTTGACATCCAGGTGTATTCTTTAACCACACCACATACAGGTCCCATGACTCTTAGCAACGATGGCTACAATATTACCAAATAAGTGGTGGATATTCACACAGAGGTAGGCGGAAGTCTTACCTGTTGTGGAGAGCAGGCCGATGGCCTTGTGTAAAGGGATGGTCTGTTTGAGGTGCTGATCCAGCATGCTGTAGATGAGGAGCCCTTCGCTTTGCAGGGAGAGCACATAGGGAGGGTACACTACTGCAGCCAAGACCCCCTGTGACCACTGTAGTGGTGGACGCTGGGAAATCCCATGGCTGTTCACAAATATGCCTGTTTGGAATTAATTTCACGAAGTGCCCGTCTTTTAATTTGAGAATGTATAATGTTTTGCAGTTTTGTATTTTCATACCATGTCTGCATTATAAAAGCATCTGATTAAAATAAAAATCAATCATACTGTTGAATCTCATAAGAATGGCTGGTAGAGTGAATAAATGTAGATTTGATATATTTTCTTACCCAAGGATCCTGGCCCATTTAAAAGAAATTCGCCCTTCCCCACAGCTTGTACAAAGACCCTTTGATTGGTGGAGTCATGTGGGACAAGGTCAAGGGTTATGCCACTCTTGTGGTCATGGAGTATGTAGTTTTTATCGGTACCTATGCAGAGGCAGGACCCATCCACAGCCAATGATACCGGGTCCTGGGACAGTGATACCTCTTTGACACATTCCCACTTATTCACTGACACCATGTGGATGCTCACAGCTCTTCTCCTGGAGGCCAGCGTGAAAAGCTCAACAACTAGGGGCTGGGCAAGGCTGTAGGACTCATTGACACTCAATAAGGAGACGTTGCGGATCCTAGACAGGGTAGGGATTGGCTCTAAGGAGAACATATTGAAAGCTGTGATGGAACCGTTGCAGAGCACCAGAAGGTGGTTCTGGACTGGAAGGACCTTCATTTGGGTTATCCGATCTTTTGATCCCAGCTGTTTCCTCCTTGTCTCCCGAACTGTCTGCTGATCCCCTTCAGGTTCCAGCAGAGTGAAGTGCTGCATGGTACCATCTCTGCTCCCAACGTAAAGATTCCTGCCACAACCTTCCAGGACTTGGAAGCCAGATTTAAGCTTATCTTTACCTGTGGCTGGTTTCTCAAGGACTAACAAGGGCATGAACGCAGTAAGGCTCATTGTCCTTTTTGGTAACAATAAAGTTTTTCTTCAAATGAGCCACTGAAGGAGACAATGTAAGGTACACAGTATTATGAAGGAAAATGTATATATACCAGAAATAAACAAGTTATAAATTAGTCAGTCAGTGGGTTTATTGTACAAACATAGATAGACATGAATATATGGTCAAAACACACTGGGATCATAAATATTCAAACCAGTCCAAAACATTTACAGCACAGATCACAGCTGAAACAGAAAGTATGTTTGCCTGCATAAACTTCCTCTGTGTTATGAAACGACATATGTCGTATATTACACATAATGTAAGACATGCAACACAGGCAACAACGAATGGAGCTGGTAGCAGAACACATGAACATACCTCGTCCAGCAGTCCCGTCTTATTGCCGTTAAAGTAGAAGCCCGTTTACAGTGTATTTTGACCCTGACATGTGACTCGCATCCTGAGAGGAAGTTTCAGTCAGCGATTCCGGGCCATATGTTCCTGACTAAGCAGTACTATGACGCAAAACAAAGCCTTGGCCCCATCAATGGCATTCTTAAAGTGTAAGATCATGAGTGGCTAAAAATGACATGGAACATCAATGAATCCAACTTGGAGCCTATCTCAGGAAGGATAGAGCATAGGGCTGGGAAGCATTCGGTCCAATACAGGGTACACGCTCCTACAAACAAGCACGTAATGGGCAAATCAGAGGTGCCAGGAATAAATGAGGAAAACTGCACAATGCCAGTGGTCCCTGTGCAAACTCCATATACACGGAGTGGGGAAAGGATTCAGAGCTCTAATGCTGGAGATGCAAGGCTACTCTGCTATTTATCGAATAACCATACCACCTATATAAGTTTCAACCACCCATCCATCCATCCTTCCATCCATCCATCCTCCAGCTGATTATTTCAGTTCATGTTGCAGGGGATCCTGGAGCTTCTCCCAAAAAGCCCAAAGTACAAGGCAGCTAGACCCTGGATGGAAAGTGAAGGTTTCATATGGATGTAATTATTGCTTATTGCTTATTATGACCAATATAAGTAAGACTTTATGAGGGTTATGAAATGACTTTACCTTCACAGTTTTTAAAGCTTTTATTTTATTCAGTTCAACAAAAGCAAGACGTGAATATGGATAAATGCAGATGTTTCTCATAATTATGGAAATCAAGTATCACAGTTATGACATCTGATTAGCAAGCTGTGTTAAATAATGTTCAGCACTGTGGGAATTCCCATCTGCACAAGCCTGAAATGTAAGTCTGCCTTTTTGAATGAGGTGTATTCAAGCAATCAGTGAGCATTAACAATTCATCATTTCCATTGTCTTTGATACAATAAATACTCTAAATTTATATTTTAAATATTGCCAGAGATATCAATGTATCCAGGATTAATACGGATACATAGTTATACTTCGGATACAATTAATTGTTGTCTTACCCTTATTTATATGTCTAAGTTTATTTATTAATTAATTGCAGATTTTTATTATCTTTCCTTTTTTATCTTTATTATATTTATTGTTTTGTGTAAATTTAGCTTGTTAATGTGTTTAAACTGTATATTCATGCCCCCAGCTCTACCAGAACAAATACCTTGTGCTTTTTTGTGCCTAGCAAATAAAAGTATTCTGATGAAATTATTATCAGCTTCACTCTCATCTGTTTCTAGAGAAGCAGATGTGCAGAGAAGCCTGGCTCTGTGCTTTTGGGAGCAGGGGGAGGTTCTGATGTCAAACCGAAGGGTTTGGGAGCGTGTCCCCACTGGCGCGATTTCACTTCTCCCTCCCGCAGTCGGTGCAGAGGACGTCATCGCGGTGGGTGAGGAAGCCGCGGCTGACCAGCGAGACGGCGCACTGCACGCACGTGAAGCACTCGCAGTGCCACTGCCGCTCCTCGAAGGAGATGTACTTCGCTCCGGCCAGACCTGCCGCACAGGCGCCATGGTTACCGACCCACACAAGGACCAATCACCAATGGCTGCATCGACAGAATCACTCCAGTCCTGCACCATGCAGCTACACATCACACCATGTTTACAACCCACCACAAAAAATACTTGAAACTCTTTTTTTATCTAGGTCTTAGTTTGGAATGTGTAAACTGGGTAGGAGGAATTTCAGCAGTCAAGCAAGATGGTTCTAGATTCATTTTCAAGGAATACATATTATGGATTATAGAAGGTTTAGATTATGTATTATGAATTATGATTATGTATCAGACCCTCATCATGCAGAGCATTCATTCAGTGACATCCAGTTGGTTCCCGTTCAACCTCCCTTGAATACTATGTGCCAGGAATACTCAACATTTAAAACAGGGGTCTCTAACTTCAGTTCTGGAAAGCTATTGTTCAGTGGGTTTCCTGTGCTACCTGGCTACTGGTGAGCTGCACCTGTTCTCAGGTAAATACCAGGAGTTGGAGACCCCTGGTTTAAAAGCTCCAGGCTTCTCAGTAAAGTATTCCGTGACTCACAGTGAGGCTTTTAGATACTCACTGGTGATGGGCTTTGTGCAGCCCACACACTTTTTGGCGTAGAGGTTGCTGAAGCAGTCCAGACAGTATGGGTAGTTGTCCCGGGAGGTGAAGCGCTGGCCTGCTAGTTGCTTCTTACACCCGATGCACAGGAAACACTCTCGGTGCCAGGGTTTGTCGTGGTACGTCACCCCCCCTGTCGTTATGGCCTTATAAAAACCCAAACAAGCACCTTATAGAAAGAGCACCAGTCTGTAACTGGCTTTACGTCGACCACTGTGCCGTGAAAGACTCACCTTCTTGCAGGCACAGCACTGGTAAGCAAATTGCTTCTCGTAGCAGGGCACGCAGTAGTAGCTGTTGTCCTTCGGGATGAAGGACTTGGTTCCGATCGGCTGCTGGCAGCGGTGGCAGAGGAAGCAGGTCTCATGCCAGCTGTTGCCCTTGTACTCCATTTTGCGAGAACCTCAAGCATGGGAGAGCGTGCCATTAGACAAAGGCCGCCACTTAAACTCTTACACGCGCCGGCGAAAATTATGTGACTGCAACAAGTCACCTGACATGTGCCTTTGGGGGTCAATCTGACCCCAGGGTATGCGTGAGAGCTAGCGTCAGACTTCCAGGAAAAACTCGTTTATCATAAACATGGGCACACTTCGGCGGTACTGTGTCTCACTGGGTAACACTGTGCCCCCACATCCCCAGGATCACCCCTATCTGTCTATGTGTGGAGTTTGCAGGCGCTCCCAGTGGTTCGGTAGTTTTTCTCCAGGCACTCAAGTTTCTCCCCACAAACCATAGACATGTAGTTTAGAAGAACTGGTGTAATGAAATTGCCTGTATTGTGTATGTGGATGCCCTGAAACAGACTGGTATCCCATCCAGGATACTCACTGCCTGTAATCCTGCAGCAGACTATAATTGGGTTTAGCTCGTCATTGGACATTGTACAATTTCTACTAAATAAAAATGTTTACTAGCATATCAAGTTTGGCTTGCAAGTAACAGGTTCCAGCTACTCATAAGCTACTCATAAGCTACTCTTTCTTGAGAACAGACAGGATAACCCCCCATACACTGTCAGAAATAGTATAATAGAAGTACCAATTCATACATATGATGGTACAATTATTTGTCACTAGGGGTGTACCTTCAAGGGTTTGCCAATTGTTCCCTAGTTGTAGGTAACCATGTTTACCATTTAAATGTTAATGGGGAATAAAACTGCACCAGTGGTATCCTATTTCCTGACAGCTTACGTGTCAGCAGTAGCAGTGCCTCACCTGGCTGGATGGGCTTCTTGCAGGTGTGGCACTTGGATGAGTACTCATTAGAGTAGCACTCAGTGCAGAGCAGGAGTTCATCCTTAACTGCAAAGGGCTTCTCCAGCAGTGAGCGGCCGCATTTGGCACACTTAAAGCATGGTTCGTGCCAGTGACGGTCCTTGTACGACAGATCCTAACAAATAAATGAGGTCAAAATCTTATTTAAAGAATCGTCACAGTAACATAATCGTTTACTGATTTCTAGATTTGAGATTCATTCTTGCCCTACAAGGTGTCTTGTGAACAAAAACAGACGTTCACGAGAGTAATGGGAAAAAATACTAATATACTGAGCAATAGTTTGAGTACTTCTAAAGAATGTGTTTACATAATTTTCAAAGTACGTATAATTCTATGTATCTATGTATTATTTTCAATGTATATTTCTATGTATCTAGGTTACTAGATTTTTCTTCCAAACATTGTAAAATTTGCTAAATTTAATATTATTGATGAAATCGATACAAATCTACAGGTTGACTTCACCAAAGTTCAGAATGAAAGTTA
>JAODUD010000026.1:17420292-17448200 GCA_026784285.1 Stomatorhinus walkeri
ATATGTTTTATCCCTCATCATCATATATTTTGCAATAAAGCAGGAATTAAGGGCATTCTATTTGTGGAACACGCTTTTGCTTCATGTAACATTTCTTATTTAAATGTTCTTTTACCAATCAGCCAGTCAGATCCATTGACTACTCCTTGGCTGTCTTCCATATCCATCTTCTCTTTCTTCTCTTAAAAAAAAACAATGACTACTTCCTGGCAGCACTACTAGAGCCTAACTTTGTATTTAGCTGTCAGATATGTTCCAGAACGATGGGATTGCAAGCCTCTCGAGGGAAAGCATGAGCACAAGATAATTGCCTATGTTGGACTTCAACAGTCACAGAAGGTGACAAACTGCTTGCAAAACACCCAACTGGACTGAGAAGGTCTTCCATGGATGACGCACCAGCAGGCAAAAAATGGTCAGGTTGTACTGTCTTGGAGAACATTGCAACCTCTTTGGAATTACCAAATGATGTTTTAAGTGAGGCCTCCTGGGCCATTGCTAAGAGGATGATCCACTGGGTTTGATGAGTCTGGCTTCTTAACTTGTCGAATGAAGAGCATTTGATTTGAAAAGGCACCGAAGGGGCATCACAGATTTGTCACAGTATAAACACCTGTCTGCATTTACCACTCCCACTTAGATCTCCTTTTATGTTTCGGGTCAAAGTGAGACCGCTGAGTTTCCCCTTAGAAAAAAATCTGTTTAACCTGCAATTCAGCCTGGAATTTCATGACCTTCCCTAATTTAGATTAATAAACATGTACAGTAAACATAAAACAAAACCTGTGGTGTGTTTATAATTTCCTGTGGCCCCGTTGCACACAAAGGTATAGTTTAGGGCAGGGTTCCCCAATTATGGTCCCGGAGGGCAGGTCTGACACACAATTTGCAGATTTCCCTGCCCAAACACAACTATTTAATCTGATAATTGACTGGTGAGCTGAATAAGGTGTGTTTCAGCAGGGAAATCTGCAAAGTAGTCTGGCCTTTCATGACCGGAACTGGAGAACCCTGGTTTAGGGTTTTACTAGCACAGAATACTAGCACTGCATTGTTGGAGTAGAACTGGACTTGAGAGCAAAGCTTAGAAGAAACCATTCAGGATGAGGGCATGAAAAAAACACCAAACAAACGGATAACTGCAGATTTCAGAACGTCAAGCAGCACTAGGGTAACCAACAACAGGTGCAGCTTCCTGACACATCAGAACTCCCAGAAGTCCCTGGGGCCTTGTCAGTCATTTCCCAGTGTATTTAGCGTACTTTGCCTTACTATTTATAGCTGGGTGCTGCATGTCACAGGCAAAAAATGGATTCAGTAATTTGACAGTTCATGATAAGCTCTTGGACACCATATGAATTGCAAAAGGAAGAGAAAATTGCTTGTAAGTGCTCACAAATGCTCATGCATATTTTTAGAAGGGTTTTATATTTTGTAAATCCTGAAATGTGCCTTTGTATAATTCAATAGTGCATTATATCTGGGCTGGAAATCTTAAGTGTTCAGTTAAAATGCTTATTAAACCAGCACAGGTATTTTAGTGAAATTAGCAGAACACCCAATTTAAATATTTTTAAAGAGTACTGTAATAATCATTTAGACCATTATGTTAAAGAACCTGCCAAAGGAAACAAAAAACTTTCAAATCAACATTTTCAAAAGATTTTTTTGTGATTTTATTAGATTTCACTTTATTAACACGTTTTACCTGAAACACAATACGATCTGTCCAGAACGACATCTACCAGCAAGCAGACACAATTTCGGAAGGCTGGCCATCGTGTTGTGGTTCCAGAATGTAAAAATCCCGTGTCCCACTGTTGCCATGGCACCAGTTTCCAGCCGCTCAGAGAGAACCCTTAAGGGTTTTTCACCTCTGACTGTATATAAAGTCTGCAGATTCTTCACATTTGTGCAGGTTTCCTCCCACAGGCCACAAACCTGTGATTAGGGAAAATGGCATTCTCTAAACCAGTGGTTCTCAACCTTTTTTGCACCCCGACCTAATTTTTTACCATGCTGGCTCAGTCATAACCTTGTGTCAAATTTAAATTAACACTATTATGAAGCACCCAATGTACTCTGCAAGTTACGGCAAACGATACCTATTGCACAAAATCTGATTGGACGTGCCAGTGAATTTTAAATTTAGCATCTGTGGTTTGGCTTCTTGGATTGGTTGAGGGTTCACTAGCTTGGCGCTAAGCATTTGCAGACCCAAGACCCGTTTATACAGGTTAACTCTAGGCTCGTAAATCTGATTGTGGTTCAGCATAGGAGCTTGCTGGTTTTAAAATGCTTATATTTCCAGCTCTGCCCCGGGACCCTTTCAGAACTTGCCGTGACCCATGGGTTGAGAATCGCTGCTCTTAACTTTACTCAGCATGCTCTCGTGTGTAGTGGGAAGGGCTACAGGCAGGCCACAATCCTATGCTCCATCATTTTAAATACGGAGATGGAAGGAGCATAAGACAGATTTACAAAGCATGTATGACTTAACGCCATCAGTCTGCAGGTCTCCTTTATGCCTCTCATTCTGAGTGACAGGTGAGCTCAGCCAATAGCGTTTATCCTGCACACCTGGCAGGAATGATTCTAGCATGCAGTTTCCTCCCACAGCCCAAACACCAATCAACGGTGTTCATTTACATCTCTAAGCTGCGATTAGTTAATGAAACCCTATAGCTCAACAAGCCAGCACAAAAGGTTCTAGGTTCAAATCTCAAGGAGCACAGAGAAAAAAAAAAAATCACAACCCTTCACTCTACTGTAAGTCAGATTGGATGAAAATGTCAGATAAAGTAAAAAATAAATAAATAATTTGCCACGGACTCTCAGTTCTTTATTTGATGCCATGCGTTTTCTGTCAGACTAGCCACTTCTTCCTTTCTTTAACAAAAATTTCATTCCACTTGCGGGTGATCTCCAAGTACACATCAGATTTGTGAGGCAGGTAGTCTTGGTAAACAGTTTTGCCGGATGTTTTGGGTACAGCTTTCTCAATCTGGGTCCCTTCGTGCCACTCGTTGAAAGAGGTTATGGACACGAGGTCCGGCCGGGCCTCCACCGCCGCCTCAAACGAGGTCTCGTAGTACTTCCCATTGATGCGGTTCCGCGTGTTCTGCGAATTCCACGGTCTGATGCTGGTGTCAACGTAGCCCGGGCCGACGCTGGGTACGAAGAGCAGGCCGTTCCTGTCGCAGAAGCTTTTGATGGACTTCCAGTTGCGGTGCGATGAGCCGTAGGTGAAACCGTTGGTGGCAAAGTAGGTGTAGATGCCGTCAAAGCCAGACGCCAAAATGTCGCTCTTGTGCTGTTCCTCGACCAGCAGAGCCATAAAGAGACCGTCGTATGGTGTGTTCCTTATACTATGGTGACCGCTGCTCTTTAAAAGGTTTGCCCATTTTTCTGGACCTAGTAGATACGAGTCGTACACGTAGAACAGAGGACGAGTCACTCCATCAGGAGACTTATAGCGAAAGAAGGCAGGATGGTCTCCATACCTGTCCAAAGATACACATTTATATCTGGTGTAACTTATATCCTCCATAAAAACAGTAAATAAGGATAATGCACCAACTCACTTCTCGATAATATACTTGATATTGCTGAACATGCTTTGGTCATCCCTTCCTTTGTATGGCTCTATATGGAAAACAACCTGACAGAGATGAAAATCCAGGTTATTACAGTACAATTGCAAATAGAGCCATTAATCTTTACTGCTTTTCCCACCTATGTCACAATTTAAACAGAACACCACAGAAAACTGCAATAAACTGTAATACCTAAACTGGACCTATCTCGAATTGTTTTATCTACCCAGTGAATAGGCATAGACGGCATTTTGCCCAGTTACTATGGAAATGGGAGGGAAAAAAAAGACTAAAGGCCTTTTACTGGCTGACTTCACTAGGTGTGCTTTGTGATGCAATCCTCTGCCACAAAAGCGCAACACAAAACCATCACATGCAACGCAAGACAAGCAGTGAAAGTATTACATCTGTGTATGGCTGGTGTTAAATGGGCTGGACACAGTTCTGGCTGGTGGCTTCTACACTCTTTCAACTGGCATCAGGGTTGGACGCAGTCCATGCATTCGAATTATTAGAGGATAAAAGATAATCATGATCTAGTTCAGAGAGCCCAAGGACTCTTCAGAATCGATCATGTGACTTAGTGCTCCAGAATTTCAGCCGTCCTACAGGCAGCTGCTGATGACATTTGATCAAAAGCCACCAACATGTATTATTTACATGTTTTCGCATGTATGTGCTCACTAAACAGCTCACCCTGTGATATACAGCTCCTGGCTAGATGGAAACACGGGGGGAAAGTGTGTCAGATAATGAGAAAAGTTTGAAAATTTCCCTAACCCTAAAGAATAACGCCTCCATCTCTAAGGAGCTATGCACTAGAATTCCATTCCTACATTCATACAGCGAAGTAGGAAAGTTTCTGAGCAGATGCAAAATCTGATGGAGTTGAGAGGCACCCTAATGACAGATTCTGTAAATGCCGCTGTTGGGACCCTGGGAAGACCTTGAGGCGCTGAAAAGTAAATGAGGCGGGTGAGTGCTATGCTTTTAAGGTGCATTGTGAGGTTGGCTTTACTAAATGAAGAGTTACAAATCTAATCTGACCTAGTCAGCATAGAGATAACTTCACATCCAGCTGTTTTGTCTTACCATACAACTAGCTACATACTCAACTACTGTCCAAAACCTATATAAATGAAGGCTAAAGGCTATGGGATAAAGACTAAGTAATTCCTAATGAAAACGATGCATTTGTCCACCCCTCCGCACGCCCTTAAAATCGCAGACCCACCTTCACTTGGTACTTATGAGCCACGTCCAAAAGCAGGTGGACGATGTCATCAGTTGGCTCTCCATTATCATCCTTTGTATTGGGTGGATACCAGGAAAGGGCTAGGACACCTACGGGACAACTCAGAAAACTCAAACACATTTGGCAGATGCCTTTATCCCAAGCGAAGAAGGCAGGGTAAGCTGGACCCTGGAGCAACTGGAGTTTAAGAGCCTCGTTCAAGGGCTTGATGGTGAAGTCATTCTGCCAACCATGGGACCAGAACTGGGGAGTTTCTGACACAGGCACACTGAGCCACACTCGTCAATGCATGGTCGTCTCCATTCTACAGACAGCGCACAGGAGCTGGTGGGAGCCAAACCAAATTTACTGTGCTTGCTGCATACATTTAACAACGAGCTCTATTTTCCTCCCTTTCATTATTTAAAAGTGATGATTTTCCTTGGGGCAGCAAGCAAGGGGTGGTGGCGAGGAGTGGGGGGNNNNCGAGTTTAAGCACAGCTAAAATCCATTAACGTGAGCCGAGTGATTACATTTCATCTTCTCCCTGGGCAAAGCTATTTATCTTTCTCCGCTAGAGCAATGCCATCATTTTTAATCGGCCTATTTCGCAAGCTTGTTGGACATATGCTAAAACGCCAAGCTCAAATCCGGGTGACCTAGTGTTCTCCATTAAGAAGCCATATTCCACGAGGGAGACAGTTATCTTTTAGAAGAGGTATGCTGTTTATATTAATATATTAACGTACAACTTTTTGTTTTATATATACATATATACTCCTTCTGAGAGGACCATATGTTGCCAAGACAACACATTTATATATATAAACAGAAAATTACAAATTATACTCAGTAAATTCACCAGAGGGCAGACCATAGCAAGACTCAAAGCTCAGTCTTCACAGTGCCCAAGGAAGAGATCTTCAGAACATCACAAATAGGTCGAGACCACTTGGCGAGATTTCTAGGGTTGCTAAAATGTTAATGAAGCTTCGTGCTGAAAAACTTGCAACGTTGGAAAGAGGAGAATCCAACACTGACTCACCGACAGCTGCCGTCCGAAGCTGCTGCATGTGGGCTTCAACGACTGATGGGTCCCTGGAACTATAGGCTCCAAGTGCAGGATAAAAGTTGGCCCCGATGTCCTCTGGGGGGTTGTGCCTTTCTCTGGGATTCCGCAAGTCCACTTTAGAGTCCCAGTGAGGCAAGACGGGGTGGTCCCAGTGGATGTACTTGCCGTCAAACTGCGGGTTTCCGTACCATGAGTAGTAGAATGCATGCAGGTTGTAATTGGGTGGCGGAAAGTCCTTGTGTGCGACTTGCAGACTCATGGCTCTTTCCTCAAGGTGTCCCTTCCCTTCCGCTGGGGCTGTCCTAGCAGTCTCAATATGCTCTGGGACGTGCAAATGAGTTTCACTTTTTTCAGTCTTCCTGAGATGCGGGAAAAGCCCAAGAGCAAAGGGACTCCCTAACACAGAGCCCTCTGGCTGCAGCGACTTCAAGATAGTGGTAATGATGAATATGACCAGCAGAAATCCGGCTGCGGTCATGTACGTTTTTAACTTAGCCTTTGCCATTCTGTAAAAAAAAAAAAAAACATAAATTAGGTCATCAAGTGAGTCAAATGTGCTTTGCCATGCTCTGACTCTAAAGCCCGTGGTTGGGCTTCAAATTAGGTTACATATCTCATGACTTACACCACTTCATGACTGTCTTCTGCCTTGGCCCGAGTGTACAGAAGGATCCCTCTGAAAAAGCATACAGGTTACGATTAAAACAGTATTTCTCATTCAGTGCTTCGCTACATCCATCCAACAACTCACTTAGTAAAGCGTCAGTGATCATTGACTCTATCCCCGCGACACTATGAATGGGATCCCAGTCCACCGAAGGACACACAGAGATCCACACACAGGATTCAAACCCCCAACCAGTGAGATATTTGGCAAAAGGTTTTTCAGCTCATATCTGAAGATAAATCAGAAGCCAAGCAGCAGCATGGCTGTAAGATTTATTCTTTTCAGTCCTATTTCAATTTATACATCAACAAAGGAATTACTTCCATACATACATCAGGTATTAAGAAAGCGTCCATATCGCGACTATGGGTCGTCAATAATTAAAACGCTTGGAGCCCAGATTCATGCAAACACGTATAATAAAACTTGTATAATAATACGCTACAGGGTGAAACCTGACAGCTGACCACAGGTTGAAGGGTCCGGGAAGCACCACACAGTGCGCCGCGTTTCAAATGATAACACTGCGGTTTTGCAGCCGTGATCTTAAGCAAGCAGTGCTTGTGTAAACTAGAAACCTCGTGACCACGTTTATTTAGGGAATGATTAGTACAATGTACGTGTTGCATCGAATAATGCTGGTAGGTGTTCATATGAAAAAAGTTTACAAGGATAGGATTAAATGAATACGAAATCAACTAAATTTCTTTTTTAAGTATAGCAGTCATACACGTCTTACAAGTGTAGTCAGTTCTTAATCATGAGCGATTCAACTGAAAACACCAACCATCGTAGGTGCAATGACTGACGAATGCACTAGGCTACGGTATATTCCCTAAAACATTTATTGTAAAAACGTCAATGTAACCTATATAAAATAAATAACTGCTTAGATACAGGACATGCAATTAACACACTATCTGTAATCATTCCGTTCCTGATGAGGACCGGTGCAAGTTAATTTCTAATAACTGCATGATCTAGTTAACTGCGAATTTCAGTATCAGGGTATTTTGCTGAATTAACTGGCTTAATCGCCTACCTTAAAAGAGGGTCAACGACAACGCATTTTCGTCTTTCTGTTACCCTTCTTCCTACACAGTAGTATTTAGATAGATTGGTAAACGCATTTATTAAATAGAAACAAATGTCAGACAAGTGAAAATGAAAGCAAGATGGCCTCTGTCACTGCGTTTCGTAACCGGAAAGGAGGGACCAACCCGTGGAATGCGGTTATGGCTTCGTGAAAGATATGTTATTATTTTCTATGTGGTGTTCGGTATGATTGTATTTGGACCTCAGGCAGACAGTAGACTGGCCCGACAGATGTACAGAAAATCGCTTGTTCGCTATGGCAATATTAATTATATTTTTTAAATTTGCGCAGTGCATTTACTTAAATAAGTCAACGGTAGCAAAGAAGCAAAATGATGCACAAAAAAGATGTGTATATATTTTTGATATAACAATTAAGCGGCCAGAAACGCGGAAAAAAAGTTCGGACACGAACAGAAGTACACAAGTATATCTTTCATGTAATACCTTCAACTGCTCACTAGGTGGAGGTAGACGCCAAACTAAAAGTCCTTCATATGCTTTACAAGCTCAGGTGTTGATTAAACGTTTACTAAAATGCTAATAAATAAACAATTCAATTGTAATTGATTTTATATTGCCGGTTTGATGACATACTTCATGAGACCGATGGGGTTGTTTTTCAAATGAGTCCATTTTTAGTATGAATAAGCAGCGTATCCTTGAAATCTGTTGAGCCCCCACAGAGTTCATGCAGACTTGTTTAAAAATGCAACTTTCTGTAACCTTGTCATCACTACGATCCTCTGATGCCCAATGCAAATGAATTTACAATACAGACAGCACATTATTTGGTTGCAACCAACATTAAATTGACAGGCTTCCTGAATTATAAGATCGATGCAAAAGGAGAAAGCAGCGTTTTTTAATAATTATTTTTTATCGCGCAAACTGTGGTGCCATCAGCGACGATGCCTCCGACCCCATTAGAAATGACATTGTGAAATTCCACAGCTTCAGACCGCGCTGCTATTTTTATGCGCGACACATGGTTACCGTGCTGAACTGACATTCATCTGCCAGCGGCAAGTAATGAACACCCACTAGAATGAGCATCTAAGGTACGCACACCTCTCCCCTGATGGTAGGAACTTGCGGGTAGCGGAGGAGAAGGAAGATTGCCCACACCGTTTTGGATTAGTGGACGCCAATACCCTACTGAATAGCGAGAATGGTGTCAGACTGCATGTCTCCAATCTATCAGTTCTGCGACTCCTGGGGGACTTTTAATCGGGCTCCAGTCTCCCTTTCCTAACTCTTTTCCAGTCCCAAGACACATTATATCCAGCCGGATCAGGTCGGTGCAGTGGGCTGTAATTATGTGATTCTGGACTTGTCAGCGTGTGGGTGCAAGGTAATTGCTGAAGTATGTTTGTGGTGACAAGATTCTTCAAGAGAGCGGATATGCGACAGACTGAGGTTTGGGCCATGCTAAAAAGTGCTCACTCATCTTCGCTCTGTGTGGACCGGTGTTTGTTTACCAGTTGATTTCAGCAATCGAAAGTGGTCATTGACACCAAGCCCCATCAGGAAGGGTAAAATGTAAAACGAGCTGCACTTTTTTTAACCAGAGCATAGCTGTTGTACCCTAAAGGTTATATATACTATAATATAAATGATGCAAGTCATTCACATTAGGAAAATAATTTGACAGTCACATAAATGTGTCTACAGAAAACATACATAATGATAATGATTATAATTTTTGCATAGTACTGGCATTTTCAGACATGATGCATATAAGTATTGGCCCTGTTGCCACCTATCAACACCTATATAGGCCTAAGGAAATCAATTTAAAATTTAAATATACAAAATAAAGCATTGTCACTTTTATCCTCTTTTCAATAGCATACTACCAATTGTGGGTGCAGTTTTTGTCATCTGACTGCAGCCCTAGACCTTTTCACATTCCTAGGGTGATACATCTTTTAGGGGGAACTGGATTAACTATTCTGACAGCAGTCGCACAGACGCTAAGAAAAAGAAGGTGTTTCGCATTGTCTCTCCAGCTTCCTGCTTACTTTCACTTCTCTGTGTATATTCCTCTTTGTGTGCGCGTGTGAAATGGCAGCTGTCCCTGGGGATCTTTCTCGCGGGGAGGGGGGGGGGGGGGGATTCAGGGTGCCTGGGAGACAACAGCATTGGCTGTGAGCTATTTCAACTTTAGTAACGAAGGTATTTGGCATTAGCTGTGGAATGATATGCGTCCTTGTCTGTCCGGGTTTGCTTGCTTCCTTCAAGAATTAGATTGAGTTACTGTGTATGGGAACTGGGTGTCAGGTCAGTTCCTCGCTTTGCTCAGATATGTCATATGCATAACACAAAGGGACTGGATCGACACACAGTTAAATATCTAGAAATCAGATGCAGCTTTAGTGCAGTCTGCTAATTCATGTTTTGCATATCTGCGATGAAGGTTTTAAGACTAAAAACAGTTCAATCCACTTACTACTGGCAACTGGTAGATCGCAGGTGTTTGACCGACCTGCAGGAGGCACTGTTGCTGCAGGCAAGCAAGGGTCCAATGGCCAATCCTGTCTTCAGTTGGAGAAACACCCTAATCAAGTTGCAGCTGCAATTGCAGTGAATTACATATATCAAGAAAATTTAATCATCACTAAAAACATTATAATGCACAAAACCAATTGTGTCATAGCTGTTTCAGATCTTTTTTCTTCATAGACCTAGAAACACTTATTCAGAAGGATGCTTTCATCTTCTTTTTAACAAAAATGTGCAGTGTTATAAAACGACACTTTCTGAACTATTAAAAGTGCTCTTCAAACATTTACAAGACTGTGCTAAATATGCATTTTTATTTGATAGAGAAAAAAAATGTTTAATTAGGCATGGTGATGTATTGTGGAGTTTATGAGCTAATTTAGTAGACAGGCAGAATTTTAAATTGTTGTTAAGCTAAGCCCATTAAAACAAATAATTAATAAAGGGGTGTAATGTTTGCGTCATTATATATTTTCAAGTATAATATAACTTTTACATTTCTAAATAAACTGATATAGTGTAGCTTAATTGCAAATAAATTATTAATATTACAATAACAGCCAAGTGAATGATGGGTAGTGGGCAAAAGTGCATCGCTAGACAGAGTCTGCAGTGGAAAGAAACGGTTGGCTGACTGCATGCAAATCAAAGGACGCTGATGTGGGTGCCGTGTGTTGAGGGGTGGGACATGATGAATGGGTATTCAGTAGCTCCTATTGGAGGAAAATGGGCAGTATTTCCACACACGCTTGTAGTTATTAGCATTGGGCAGTGTTTCCCAATCTAGTGCTCGGGGACCCAAAGACAGTCCACGTTTTTGCTCCCTCCCAGTTCCCGGTTGGGAGCAAAAATGTGCAGTCTGGTAGGGGGCTTGGAGGGAGCAAAAACCTGGAACAACTGTGGGTCCTTTAGCATAAGACAGGGGTACACCCTGGTGTGGGGTGCCAGTCCATTACAGGGCACCTAAACAATGAATTTAGGTATGCTAATTAGCCTAAATGCTTGTCACATGACACCGTACAAACTCCACACAAACAGCAGAAATAGAATTCAAACCCCCAACCCTGGAGATCCAAGATGACAATGTTGGCCACTGAGCCACTGCGACACCCTGCTTGCACTTGTTGTCAGAAATATATTTCCTGGATGCAAGAGTGTAAAGATAGATCATTTAAGTAAACATGGTAGCTTTCTAAATGGCTAAATGAAATAGCGCAAAGGTTTCAGTTAACCTTTGCATTGATATAAGGATGGGTGGGGGCGGTTGTAGAGGACAGGAACACTGCCCATGTGGGCTACTTCCTGCTTTGTTTGTTTGTTTCCTGGAGAGCTTCCTTGGGGAATTAACTCTCTTCACATGTAAACCAGGCAATTCAGATCCCGAATCTATTGCTGGTCCTGGCAGAAAACAATCTCCGAACATATTGTGATACTAAATACCGCCTAGATTTACTGAAATGAGAGTTATGCTGAATGAATGACATGTTATCAGTTGATCATAATAAATTCATCTTGACTAATTTATGTTTTCACTCTGGCAAATATTTTATTACATTTGCATTTTTTTCTCAGCATGTTCTGCATGTTTTTATATCTAGAATGCTGTTTCTCAATCCATAGGGATGCGCAGAATTCCTCCTAGCTTACGGTACACCTGAACCAAACAATTAAGAACAATTTGAACAATCAAGAACACTGAATACCTGGTACAGGTGTGTCGAGTTGAGAAACACCGATCTATGAGTATAAATATTAATACCATGTTTTTAAATGCTCCTTTAACAATATAATTAGAAAGCTTTTTCTCCATGTGATCTTGATGTGGAATTGTATGCAAGAAGGCTAACCCCACCCCCCCACCCCCCCACACACACACACACACACACACACTATGCAAATGGAAATTTGCTTGAACTCAGAGGTGAAACACGAGAGTGATGGTGAGTGAAGTTCATTTTGGGTCATGAGTCAATAAAGCCGTTGAGAAACGCCGGGGGCTGGAAGCCAAAGCCAAGCTGCTACATGCTTGCCATTACATTGTAAACATGCGATTCATAACACCTGCTTTGAATCATTAATAATTCCACCGACACAAAGAAAATTAGTCAATGGCCCTTTAAGCAGTGCAGTGTGATACTGTCTGATGAGCCGTCTTTCACTGCGCACTGAACAAATGAGCCTGCGCACTTGTACTGGAAATCTGATGAACTCTAGACCCTTGAGTGCATGGATGGTTCAGGCAGTAAAGTGGTCATGCTGATCTATAATAATGTGCACTGCAATTTTCTTTCATGACCTGGGTCTGCTCAATCCATTAAGGGGGAACTTAAATGCAGCCGTATATGATTTTTCTTGTTTGTTTTTGTATGGTGGGAAAAAATGCAATAAACTTTAGTGCTAAAAGTGGCATTTGCACATTGGAAAATCAATATATTCAGTATGTGATGTTACAGACATGGAGAGTTTTCCGACATTTGCATTTTCTCTGCACAGTTTCGTGGTACATTTTACTGCTGGATGTAGAAAATTGTAACTAAACCTTCAGCAAAAGTCGTCATTGTCCTACAGACTGATGCTTGACTGCTCTTTGTTAGTGTTACATCTGAAATTCATGGAACACAATATTTCTCTTTTTAAGAACAGCAAAAAATGTCGTATTCTGGAACTAAAATCCAATGTGTAAAGTTAGATAATTTATAATTAAACGCAGAACTGCTTTAGGGTAAAAGTCTTAGCTGGAAATAATGATCTTGTGACTAATCATTTCTTGTGGGAGCATATCTGGCTTGGCTTGCACGGCATAAAGTATAACACTTGCACTACACAACATCTGTTTTTAAAGAACTATTTTTATTGGATTTACAGGCAATTTCAAAGTCTTATATGGCTTATGTCTTCAACATTCATGACTTCATGAAAAATACAGCATAGCAGTTTAAAGTATGTTTCAAATAGTTTCAAATTAATTTAAATTATTTTGTGTATTTTATTATTATTATTTAAATGGTTTAAAATTCATTTTAGAAAGTGGACTGATATCAGCTGTAGATGTATATATAGGTGCTAACATTCTGATAAAAATGCATATAAATATCTTTCATAACTGTTAAACACATTTGTTAAATCTTATTAGTTCCTATTGACAGCCTTACATAAACACTTCAGTCATTATATCTATTGCAAATTATGTCCCTGTACAAGGTCTTTGTTGCCATGGAGTCCAAACAGATTGTGTGTTTCAAGCATTTATATTTGTCTTGTTTAGCTGGCTTAACCGGTTTAGTAATTATACGTATAAATGCATTGTGTGACTGATGATTGTAACTAATTTTGACATACAAGAGCTTTGTATGTAACACTGAATAGGCTCCTTTCCGTTTGCCAAGTCAGTATTAAAACACCTGCAACTGATGTGACAACTGGTTTAAAGTTCATCCCCAGTGGTAGCTGCACACTGGACTAAGCTGTCAGCTTTCTGCTGTTACTTACTTAATGCTCTAGCAAGTCATTCAAAAAGTTGAACGTAGTAGTTTCTGGATTATGGTCACTGTGCTAATACGGTTAATCTAAACAGGTAGGCTATGCGAGAGTAGTAAAATTTTAATTTCAAATAGATGAAAAATGAAATATTAATAAAGAGCAACACATAATAAGGAATATATACGCCAGGGTTCATGCTGACTGATGCTATTTTCCTACTATCTTTTATGCAACGGCTGTATTGCAAGGTTTTCTCCAACAGCTTCCTTGAAAACAAAAAATAATTAATCGTGGTCTACATTAATGGAAAGAGTAATTCCTTGGTATTAAGCAAACATTTATTCATCTATCGGTTTATTTCCTGTTCCTCTTATGAAAGGACCGACAGGCGACATTTATCTTTGTTTAGGAAGACTATAATTGGAGTAAGCGATACATTCATTTTCCTGGCTTCCGTGTTTAATTCGCGCATTTGATACATCAGCTAAATGCATTTGTTGGGGGTTATTTCAAAACATTAAAAAATATACAAGCAAAAAAAAATCTACGAAATAATGGAGTTAAAGTTAAAAAATAATGATTTTTGTCATTCTTGAATATGTTGTTAATAGTATAATAAAGAGTTACAATTTGTTTACATTACTTGTAGTAAAGGGGAATTTTCCAAAACGAAATTATCACAAGCCGGTGCTTGATTAAATGCCAAATAACTACCAATTCCAAACGCAGGAGGTAGGTATGTTTAAATTATCGCTTCGCGGCTATGCCATTCAATTAACGGAATTTTATTGCGAATTCTTACTCCCCACGCCCCATCTCGCACTGATTCTAGGCTTGAGCCCATCCGCAGCCTTACGGACTTCTCATTAGTCATGGCGCAATTCTCTTCCGCTCGCTGAGCGACCGGGACCCGTGGAGCTGAGAAAAAAGGATGGGTGGTTGCGCGCTGCGCTGCATTCGTAATACCGATTCACTAACCCCATCTGCGGATTTTCTCCGGAGTAGCTCCTCTATATGCCCGGGGCTGTAACGCAATTCAAAACCTCACGCTGTTGTGAATGAGGGGATGCATGACGTCAGCGTTCGAATGTCAACAATGTAGCGATTGAGTGTAGGCGTTCCATTAGAGCGTAACAAACAGCGGAGAAGGAGAAGCACGCCGTGCTGGATCGAGACGCCTATTGACGTCCGTTTAATAATAGTTTTATAGCCGACGAGATACCATTTTTGCACGGCGAAGAACCTGAAACCCTACATCGAAACGTAATCTTCCTGCATCCTGGGAGGGTTAAGAAACTCTGGAAGGAAGTCACCATGCGAAAAAAAAAGATCTAATTTTGTAAACGGACATAAAGGCTGGACTTCAGGAGAAAAAAGCGAAAGTTAAAAGGTAAGCGCCATGAACACGTCTCATGTAAAATGTGTCTCTCCGGTACAAGTGATTGTGTATGATTTTGCGTCTGTTTAAATGGTACTCGTGGCTTGACATGACAGTTTAATTCGTAGTAAACCGCTGCTTTGGCTGGTCTTTCTGAGCCCCGCACAGCATCGTCGGAATTCAAATCCGACCAGGCAAACGCGCTTACTTCTTTACATACTGCACGGTTGTTTTTTGCTCTATTATACTGACCGTATTCGTTTCGACCGCGATCGCTAGTGGAGTCTGACAGAAAACGTCCGGATTCTTGCAGCCGTCAGCCGTCTCGCCTGCCGAAGTTGGGCGCAGGGTGCTTGTGCGGCGTGCTTTGCTTGTTTGTGGATGCACCGCAGAAAACGGACGAGATATTTGGAGGGGGTGGGGTAGGGGGGTAGGCTTCGTCCGACTTAGCCCCGTGTTTTTCGTTTAAGAATAGGTCATGTCATTTTAGGCGGTCTTCTCTGATTTCTTGACCATAGAAAAGGCATGTAGCCCACTATATAACGCGATACTTTATCATTTGTAACTCTCGCTGTGAAGTCATATATACATGCATTGTTTGGTATGTGGGAATTTGAGTTTTTCTGTACATTATGTTTGCACTGTTATAAAGAGATTGCAGTCATACTATTTTAATACAGATGTTGCAACAATAGTGGTAGAGATGCAGCGCAAGATTCCCACAGATAATCTATATAAAACATTTGCTTATGAAGAAATCTTTTTTAAATCGTGCAATGTGAACCAGTACAGCCGGAATGCATGCCTTATTACGTTAATGTCGCAATCCTGGACTGCCTCTGACTGTTCACTTATTAAATGTGAGCTACAGTAGCGTATGGTGATCGGTGGAAATAGGTCATGTAGTCTAGTAATTTCGTATATAGTTTTGACAGCTAATACGGTCTGATTATCACAGATGTTCAGTGGAATCCCAGAGTTATCTTAATACCTTAACCAAAACAGGTAAAGTGTGTAGTATTGAATAGCATATCTAAAATGTATAAGAATGCTTTTGTGACGTTTCAGGGGCATTTTAAGGAAAGCGTTGGAGAGGGTCAGCGAGTATTGTGGTCCAATCAACGTTTGAGGTCTAGTGTTATAAATGCAAGGCTTGAATGGAATCTCTGTTTGACAACAAGAATCGTTGGAATTTAAAATATGAAAATTCCTTAAAGCTATGGATAATTATCCAGATATTATGGAATTATGGAAAAACCAGACAGCGTGGTGTTCTGCAAAATGCTACAAAGTTGTCAGAAAAATAATACCAGCGTTTGTAAAGCAGTAAAAAAACTGAAATTAACAGGAATTTTGTGATATTTAGGCATAGTAGCAAGTGTAATTTCTATTGCATCAGCGGTGTTTTTCAATGACTGTTGAAATGTGTTTTGATAAACTGTCAAATAGCACAGGATGGGAGAATTGTGTTCGTGAAATCATTGCATTCAAACAGGAGATATTTCCAGTATTATCTGGAAAGTAATATTTTTCAGCTTGTCCTGTGGGAAAAAACTGTAGGAAATGTAAAGGCTATGTTCTACTAACCTTATTATCCTTCTGATGGAACACTTCTGTCATATGAATAGAACTGTAAACAATACTGTGATGGGTAATAATGGAAGATTTACTGTTTTTGATTGCTACTGTAAAGTGGTTCCACATGACAGATATGGAAATGAACAAGTGGACTCTTTGCTATTTTGCACTGATCTTGTGCTGAATTTATGAGCTGCTCACATACAATCTTCTTCATAACAGCCATGGTTATGTCCCTAAAACAAGTACCGATGTCATAATCATTCTCTTTGCCATTGCATGTCTATGTGCGATAAGACCAGAAAAGAAAAGTGTCAGGTAATTGTTGTCCTGATGTTGCATCACAGTTGCAAGTGGCGGTAAAAAATTAACGTTTGGAAACGGTAGCAACACCAAACCTCCAGCGTTGCGACTACAAGACGACAACATGCAACAACGGCGCATACAATGTATGTATGACAGTGCAGGACCTGGTGCTGCAGAGCAAACAGACACACAGGAACTGAGATCTTTGGGAAAAGCATTCTTCTAAACGATGGATTTCACCGTAATGTCGATTGGGTAATATTGCTGCCATGGCTATAATCACACGAGGTGACGTACCCTTGAAACTCTATAGTGCACTTGCTGCCTCATTACAGAAGAAAAAACACAAGCCATTTCCATGCTTATGTTTGCTATTGCTGACACCTTTATTATGGAATTGCTCCACCTCTTCGATTCTCTGTTATGGAATTTTCATCTTTCAGTTTTGCAACGATGACCTACTCTGAGCATTTTTATTTCACTCATTAGATATTTCTTCACATGAAAATGCAAAGATGTGTCCCGAGCATGGGGATGTGAGGTGAATGCTGTTTTAGTTTGACAGCGGCGGGTGAATTTGTGAGATAATAGCCCTGCTAACTGATACAGTGTCACGACTAGCGGAACGCAGTAAATGGGAAGCGAAGTTGAAGGCAAACAGAAAGGACCTTATTAAACCACAGAGGGCAAAACAGAAAAGAAACAAGATTGCAGGGAATCCAAAATGAGAAAGTGAGGTTATGGACAAACACTGGAGAGCGATGTTAATATACCTCACTAATGAAGGAACAAACACAAGGCAGCCGTGACTGGTTAACGAGAGGGCAGGAGCGAGAGGTAAGACTAACGAGACCTAGGCATGGCTAATTTAGAGCCATGCTCAAGAGAGGAAAGTAAAGGATCAGATGGGCAATACAGGCTGGACATGACACACAGCAGGGGGTAAAGGATGGGGTGAGAGAAGTGAAAACATTCCTCCTTTTATATCTTGGGGGCAGGTGTCCGGGTACCTTGATGCTACCTTCTCTCCATGAAGCAAAGATGTCTCACTGTGCTGGGTCCAGGAGGATTAGGAGTAGCTTGTGGGAATTTTAATTACACAAAAATATTCTGTGGGCCAAAGGAAAAATGACTGGCTCAGAGACATGACCAATCAGACTGTAGATGAGGTGGGTTCAAGCAACTAGAGGAGGCAGGATCAAAATATCTGATTGGTCGGTCCCACTTTCTCTGGTTGCTTGGACCCACCTCCTCTACAATCTGATTGGTCATGTCTCTGAACCTCTGTCATTTTCCCTTCTGCCCTCAGAAAAATTTTTGTTGAGGGGATTCAGAGCTCTTTCAGCATGAAGTACATTGGTAGATATAAACCAGACACTCTTCCCCTTATAGCCAACTTTAGAGGCACACAAGTTTGTGAATGTCACATGCGTACAAATTCCATGCTTCAGAAATTGATTACATTGGTGGATTTACTGGTATGTTAGCTCATACTGGTGCATTAATTTTAGTGCATGCTCTGTCACTAAACACACTAGATCAGTGTTTCCCTATCTGGTCCTCGGGGACCTGCGGGCGGTAACAAAAGCAGGACCGGATTGGGAAACACTGCATCAGATGAAAAAGAGCATTCTAGAGTCATGACTGTAATCTGGAATAATACCTGCCTGCCGCCTGCGCAGATTCCTGTTCCAGGATTCAGCCTGTCACTTCTCAACAAGGAGTTTTCTCCCCTTTCCTCTTCCTGTTATTTCTTTCTTTCTTTTTTTGTCTGATGGCAGACTTAAATTAGATGAGCGACGAGCGCCTAGGAACCTGAGACTGACATTTAAAACAATCAGCAGATTCCTGGTAAAAGAAGTGAGATCATTGTTTTGAAAGGAAAGTGGGGGGAAGGACTAAGATGACCCCCTGGCAGATTTGTTGCTGTCTGCCTGCCAGGACTCCTCAGCAGGTCAGCGATCTTGGACCCCATTTGTGATGCCACACAAGAACTGTCATAAGTATTAATAAATACATATATAAATAAGAACCCCAGAGTCCTTATATGATAAAACTGACAGGACATCAGCATCCCCTGCTGGAAATAGCATCCCCACCTTGTTTGTGGTGAATGTTGAAACTAATTGGCTTATGATCCAATTTGTATGAGAATCTGCACATTGAGAGTCTACAACTTCACCATTTCTTTAATAGGTTCTGGGTTGCACAGTGGCCCAGCAGATAACACTGTATCCGCACACCTCCAGGGTTTGGGTTCCACTCCTGCGGGTCTCCAGTTTGGGGAATGGGGGACTCTGAATTGTCCTTAGCGTCCAATTGTGTGTGAGCGTGTGCCCTTTCTGGGGTCTTCGTGGGTTCCAGGTTCTCTGGGAATGAAGACATGGACTGACCGTGGGTCCTCGAGAACCGGGAAGGATAGATGTAACTGGTTCTCAGATGCTGGGAGGTTTGACCTCATGGCCAGTGCTACTTGTCTGTCTGAATCCGCTCTTATTGTTTACATGCTCCGTTTGGTTCTGTGTCCGGCGACCTGCGGCATTCTGATTTTCTGATATCCCATGAAGAAATCGTGGGGCTTAGTTTGCGCGTGCCTGTTCAAAGTGGATCTGTGTTTGAGAGTAACAACCCGGCAGTACATCCAAGATGTACTTTATGCCAACTGTTTCCTGGGACGGGTTCCAAATCACCCTTACCCTAGTTGGGCAAGCCGTTATTGGAAAATGCACGGATAGGTGGATGAATCGTTACAACGACAGATTTGTAATATTTTGCCAGTGAAAACGATATGAAGCAATTGTCAAGCTTTTCTTAACCTAAGAAGAAAAAAAATCTGGAATATCCTCTGTAATGAATACCATCATCATTCAGTACATCCTTTCCGGTTGGTCTGTTTTGTGGTGTTAACACATTATCCAATTTTTTTATGAATGGGTGTGAAACATGATATCATATCATTAACTTTAGTTTTGAAAAGGAAAATACTTTCTATTAACATGATTGTGGAGGTTTAGTCATGCGGCTCATTGCAAAAGTTGGAAATCCTAGGGTTCCAGGTGTATTTATGTGTGAAACTGGCTCTTTTCTTGCCCCCCTTGTACTGTTGCCGGTAGTTGCGACAGTGTGTGAATGAAAGAGGTGGAGAGCTGTGTGGAGGTGAGAGTCACAGGTGGCTGGGAGGAATGGGCAAACACAAAAGGCGGAGCGCTCACTTCCTGTGTATGACATCGTCAGTGGCCAATCACCAGGCAAAGGCCAAAAAATATCCCGGATTTGCATGCAGTGCCTAGTTACTGCACTGAGTTTGATAGGGTCTCTAATAAAAAATTATGCAAATATGGCTATTTATGGACTTTCTTTTGCATTAGATTGATTCATGACACCTACAGAAGTTTTTGTCCTATTCTGCTTTATTTATAGGCATTTTTAGGCAGTACATTTTCTAAATGCACCTTATGTAGGAGAAAATACACTATTTATGTTAATCATGGTGTATTTAATTATTGTTGATCTATTGTCAATCATCTCATCCCGCCGCTTTGTTTTAATTAAAATGATTAAATGGTGCTTGATAATCACCTGTGTACATGTTCGTAAATGTGTTGTTGTCTGTAATTTATAATATGATGGTAAATGCAGTGTTGCATTGGGATATGGGCATTGAGGTGGGACGCTGTGAATGAGAAACGTTTGGGTATGTGTGCATGTTTCATCATTTAGCTTCACAACTCAGAGGCAGACAGAGGTAACAGAGACCCGGGGGATTTATGCTTAAAAGTTTGTTTCCCCTCAAATAAAGCCTTAATGTTTGAGAATGTAGTCAGTTCTATGGCAGCAGCCTGTAGATCCACTTAAAATGAAGGTGTTGTTGCTGTGTGACTGTTGTTGCATCAGGGTTGGTAAAGAAAAAAATCCCTTTTGTCTGAATCTTTTGAGAATAATTATATGTATGAAATATTTGGAATATCCCTTAGGATAATATATGACCGCGACAGACTAAGGTAATGAAAATGGGGCACCGAATCTTGCATGGGGACTGTATATATGCCCTCTTTCTGTAACTCACTGCATCCTCATTCACATTCACTGGAATAGCTGCGAGAGGAGCTTTAAAGGAGGTGCTGTTAATCTGCGAACGGGTGGCGACAGGCAGCGGCAGAATCGTGATGCGTGTGACTGGGGCGCCGTGAGCAGCGGCTGCAGACCGTCTGCGCCTATCGGACTGATTGTAGGTGTAATGCTGTCCCAGAGGGCAGCCGGCAGCCTTCATGAAGAGTGAGGCTTCCTGCTGGTGGCAGCTTGTGGTGGAATTAGGCTTTATTTACCCACTCGAGGGGCCTGTTCCAGCAATATAAGGATCTACTGACCCTGTAATGGTATCAGACATGCGAAACACACCAGGCGTGACCAACTCGGAATGACAGGACACATTGTGTTAGATTTAGTGCGGCAAGTACTGGAATATTTTGCGAGACCGATATCAGAACTTTCGTAACTCCTACATTACATCCTAAACACTTTCCTGGCTGCACATGGTGGATCAACAACGTACTTGATAAAAAAAAAAAATTCTCATTGTAACCTTCAGCTGTGTCACGTCTAACAGACTAATCTTATGATTTACAGTGTGGTTAATCTTTATATGGGAGAAAGAAATAATCTTTATATGTTTTTCTTTTTTTTTGTGAGAGGCTTGTAAACAATATGCCCCTTTGGCCAGTAGGCACTTTACAGTTTTTGGCTCCGTACTACAAACTATAGTGATTCCCCCTCTGTAGACACTCAGTAACTCATGCAGCTCCCAATCTCTGCTGATGAGCTTGGGAAGTTTTGCTGCTAAGACAGCTCCAGTCACCAAGGAGACCCAATCTTGCATCTGCCGCACATGCGTGTTTCCTACTAATCTCTAAACCGCCTTTGAGACTAAGAGGGAAGGTCAAGTTCGGTTAGGGAAATGATTAATTGAACAGTTAGATGCTAGATTCGCTTAAGGACCTTCCTCTGGTGCAGTCATTGTCCCACTGTTACTACCGTACGTGTAACGTTCTTACTTAAGTTCATGCAGAATTCAGACGGCAGGATTAAAACACCCACGCACACTTCTAAGAGGAAAAACATACGGCAAACAGCTAAGAATTATATATCTTCATAAGATTTACCTCGCCTGTTGCGTAACGGACCAGCTGCTTAAAGAGCATGACTGAGACTCCCACTCGACATACACCCTGGGTGAGACTCCTGTCCATCACAGGGCACATACTGACATGCAAAGCTCATGTTTGTTAGAAAAGTATGATATTTCAAGAAATAAAGAGGAGCTAGTTGAAGGATATTTGGGTCATTTATTTATTATTTTTCATAGTTCATTGTGTGTCTTTTGTTGTGTCAAATGGTTTTTAAGGCAGTATTGTCTTTATTTCTTTTCAGGGACTTTATAACGGCCTGACAAGCGGTAATGTATCCGGATTGAAGGCTGTACTCATGGTTACCCCGTGCCAAATCATCTTCCCTCCCTTTCCTTGGAATAGCATATTTCAAGCAAATGGATTTGTTGAGTCATGTGAGATCATGTATACTGGGAAACGGTGCAGCTGGGAGGAGAGTGGCTGAGTGGGGCGGGGGTTGGGGCAGACATCCGCGAGACAAAGGAATGCGCAGGGCGCACTGGCGAGGCCTGTGTAACGTAATCTGTGCTGAGTGCTGAGTGGCTGACGGTCCTTAGGGATTCAGCCAAACATCATGATAGGACAGGAGGCTGAGACGAAGAAGGTCTCACAGCCCGAGGCCTGTTCTGCATTGTCCATTGGGACAGTATTAGGTATTAATTGGCTCTGAAGGAGTAACATATGATCTTAATCATTCCTGCTATTGTTGGTATGACACCATATCAATATTCTTACAGAGCATAATATAATGTTATTCTCTAAATGATAAGGCTATTTTGTGTTTGTTTGCTTGCAATTTGTGGTTGACATGAATAGTATTTCCACAGTCCCAAACAACATCTACCCTTTTTGATAAATGCTTCACATCTGAAACATCTACAGTAGCTGACATGAGACATTATTTATAATTCTTAAATTTTCCTTTAGGGCAGCTGGAATGAAAAAAAAAATCAGTTGAATAGCAAATTTCCAAAACCCACTCCGTTGTTTGTTGTTTCTGAGTTCCAATGACTTAAAGTCAGGCTTCCTCATTATATGTTACAGTATCAGGAACCAATACTCGCTCAGCCCTCATGTAATCCGACAAAGAACTTTCGTTAAATTTCCGAAACTCACAAAGTCCGCAGAAATGAGTGAGAATGAGTTTTGGAAACATGCTTTCAGTTATCAGACATGGACATAAACCATGAATCATGTGTGGCCATGTTTTGATTTTTAACAACAAAGATTAAGTGTGTTTTTCTGCCATCTTGTAGAACTTCCTATGAACTGTCAACCTGCAAATGTTCACTAAATTTAGTCACTCTGGTTTTAGGAATGTTGAAAGTAGGCAAACTGAACCAAAAGAAAATAGTCAATTAGAAAATCTTGAATGTTTAGCACAGTAATCCAAAAAATTTTGTGTGTGTGTGTGTATGTGTGTGAGAGAGTGAGAGAGTCTGTCCAGGATTCTGCAGTTCTATTTGCCTGTAGTTTATTTTGATGGAGTCACATGACTCGGATGAACTATGAAACACTGGTTAGAACATTGGTCATTTACTTTCACCACTCATTTAGGTTCCTCCATTCTCTTTTTTTATAGGCTCATCAACACTAGTGGTGCCATTTTCTTCGAGGTACCACAGAGTCAGCTTACCCAAGATAACCTTTTGGAAGATAAAACCCGCAATTATTTGACAGAAGCGAAGTTAACAGTCTTTTTTATCCTAGGTATGTTTCATGGCTGTAACAGCAGTACATGGTCCTTAAAAACAGAGTGTAAGTCATTTTATTGCAGTCAGGCCTCTGTGTCTTTTTTAATGGCACAGATGTCATATATTTTTGTAGATTTCCTTGATGTCGGTCTTTATACATAAGCATGTGTTCATTACACGCTTATGATTATTAAGCTGGTCAGCGGAAATGATTTCCAGAGGTTGACATCATCACGTCAACCCAGACCAGCAGATATTTTCCATAACCGTTAGTGCTTTGCTCTGTGATACTGTTCTTTCTCTTCTCTTTGCGACCATGTGACTGCATCAAACTAAGAACTGGTACTCTGCGTTTAGGCATTGTGAATGGCTGTGGAAGGAGCTCTCTCTGGTATTCCTAATGTTTCATAGTCCAACAGGACACGTGCTTACCAAAGCTGTGGTCCACTTCAAAGAAAGCAATAAAAAAATATAGTAAAATCCAACTATCCTGACAGTCGTGGAGCAGAGAGTTCCTGGACAGAGAACCTTACAAAAGATCTGTTAACCCATCTGGCATGGGTTATTAGCAGCGGACAGGACAGATGGTTCCATGATCAAATTCTTCCTGGCGTTGAGGGTGTGCTAATCTCCATACGCTGCTCCTGAGCCCGTTTGGCTCAAAGAGTCGATTTGCATAGTATATTACTAATGAAAAATGAACGGATGTTAGAAATAAAACGTCATCCTTGCATCCATCCTTTGTAAGGGCGACCCTCTGAAGTTGGCGTTGTGGAAGCGGTTCACTGAGCATCCTCAGCAGGAGATCAGGGTCAGTGTATTGGAACATGGAAGAAGAGCATGGGGGTGGTTTGAGAGACACCCAGAATCCACCTTTCTCTCCAGGGTCAAGTCAGGATAACAGGACGAATACTAGCATTGACCGTATTCCAATATGGTCACAGCTACAACTGAAGTAGAAGCAGCCTTGGTCTCACAGCCCAAACACCCTGCCCCTGCCTCCTCTGCTCTGATTGACACCAAAGCTTCTGTCATTACACTGGTCGTGTCCTTTGCCCCATCTGCAACCGTCCCATGCCGTTATCACAGTCTCGGCTATGAGAACAAGTCTGGGATATGATGACACTGAATAATGAAATATTGATGTGGTGTGAAGTGGGCTTCCCAGCCACAAAAAACGAGGTAACTAGGATTCTTAACTACAGTCAGGACAGGAGATGTAGATCCAGCAAAATAAATTTTTTAATGATTGAAAGTAAATAGTTTTGTATTTATAATAATAATGTCATTTTAAATAGTAAACCACCTGATGACTCACAGGATATAATTAATCAGCACATTCTTAATTAATCAATTAGTTATTTACATCCTGTTTAATTCGTATTTGTAGAAAAGAGTAGAAAACATTAAATTAGACTGCGAATAATAGACTCGCTTGTATCTATGAATTGTATCTTATTTTTGAAATAATACTTTTCTCTGTAGCTGCACTAATGAATGGCCAAAGTTATTTTCATGACAGTTAAAAAAAGTAAATAAAAGTGGAAATAAAAAAATGTATTTATTTAATGTAAGCTTTGATTCATTCAGATGGATTTCAGCATTTTAAAAAGAATGAAACACAAGGCACAGTCACCATCTGCGGTGACACTCTACTGGAGTATGTGCACAGAACAGGAAGTAGATTAAGAGGCTGCCTTAATTTAATTCATACTTTAATTTTGAAATATATTTCTATGAACACACAGGATTTTTCTTTTTTTGAACAAGAAACAATATATATTTATATATATATATATTTGTCCTTTATCCTGTATAGACATACCAATGCCAATGTAGGAAAAAGACACTTTCTTTTTTCAGGGTTTTTGGAGGTAATTTATTTAATTACTTTCCTCTTGATCATTACAGACCAATAAAAATGTGCTGGCTGATTCTCCATTGTGACATCTTCTTACCGTGATGAGTAATGGAAGATTAAAAACAATCTAAAAGATAAGATTTCACTGTCAAAAAAAAAAAATAGGTCAACAGCTGACCTAGGTGAAGCATGAGCCAGCAGTATACAGACCAGCCTCAGTTTGTTTCCTGGAAACTTGTTGCTGTGAAAATTGTAAACACAGAGTACCTGTTTTTTTGTTTTGTTTTTTTTTTTTGCACAGAACCGAGAGCTTTTTTTTCTCATTGGCAAACAGGTAGTGTTGTGCTTGTGCATCTCAATAACTGGAATTTCTTTTTTTCTGTTTTCCCCGCATAGGTAAAACACAAAGTCAGTAATAATTTAAAAGTTCCGTAGAAACCTTAACCAGATCATTTAACCTTGCCCATGTTACTGGGCTCACTAATGGCTTCATGCAGAGATTGTGCCTGCAAACCCGCTGTAGGAAATGGGTTTCAGGTGGCATGTGAACAAACTGAAAGATGTATTTCTGTCTGTCACTATTCACACTTCCTCTTTTGAAACATTTTTTTTCTTCTCGTAATTGCTTCTCATGATGCAGCCCTTTACGGTGAGTTCCTGTCGCTTTAAGGCATCCCAGAAAAGCAGCTGCGTTGCCACGGCACCTGACGGATGGATGAAACTCTAGAATGGGTGAAAGAGTGACACGGGCAACTTGCTCTGGGCAGTGAGTCATGTCAGGTTCAAATTTAAAATATTATGGGTGGTGATGAGCAAGGCAAAAAGGTCAAGTCGAGCGACGGGGAAAATGAAGAGAAAATTTCCATACATGCTTGGGAAAGGTTTTGTATATTTTCTGTTTATATATATATATATATATATATATATATAGAGAGAGAGAGAGAGAGAGAGAGTGTATTTGGTATTTGTGCATCTGCCGAATATTGATGTAAAACAGATATATTTTAACCGTTTTTTTTTCCCTAAAGAATTTTGTGACTGTACTTGTGCTAGGCCATGTTATACTGTCTGTTTCTGTTCAGCTACATTTACATTTATCTGATGCTTTTATCCAAAACATCTTGAAATGAAGGCTTACAATTTACATATGCCCCCCTGGGGTTTTGTTAGTGCGAAGCGCCATTTGTTGAGCTACATCATCCACCAAGTATGTATAAATGACATATATTATTGTTAGTTAAAAAATTTGTATTTGTTCTGAAGAAGCTGCGTCTATCAAAACTGAAATCTGTAACAGTATTGGGGTTTTGAGAATTTTACAAGGGTTCTTTAGACATGTTACCAATCTGACAAAGACGGACTAAAGAATTAGTGGCTGTTTGAGGCCAGGGGAACAAATGTGGCCATTCATCTCACGTTGCTATGTCAGAGATGTTCCTCATTAGGCTGACGGGCGCAGATAACATCGAAGACCCCAATGGAAAAGCACACTTTGTCGAAAATTCCATTACGGTTCAAAGTATTACAGTGCAGGGTTTGTTATGGAAACAGTGGCCAATCGTAGATAGTATTTACTCTGAGATTCAATATTTCCAGAAGCCAGTTAGACACTGATTTAAGAGTTAATAGGAATGATGCTTTAAATGAATATCTGCTAACATTTTTCAATCTGTGTTGAAAAAAGAAAAACATAGAACAATGAACGTGACCATTCACAGGCTGAGCCCCCAGGTAATCGGGAGGAGACAGTTATGCTGAGAGCGTCTATGACCCATGTACTCTTTCTGGCTAACGGACCAGAAAAGCCATTACGCTCGTAAAAATAGAAATAATTACCATGACTTTTTTTGTGAAGATGATTGTTTTGTGATGATTTTAGTATTAACAGGATCAACATGCAGAAAGTATGGATGATTCATGGATTCTGTTCAGATTAAGAAAAATGAATCATAGTTTTTGATGATTTTTTGTACTTAATTCAAAAGTATTTGCAAACTACAATCACAAGGGGAAAGTAAATGCTAATTACATGCACACACACACACACACACACACACACACAGACACACACATGCACACTCAGACAGTCCACTCTCCATTCATTTCTATGGAGAAAACTCTAATCCCAACAATGACAACCGTAACCCCTACCCAGTCGTAAGCTTAACCATAAGTAACCAAACTAAATTCAACACTTTTGGCATTTTTATTTATTTATTTATTGCAGTCATATATTTATATATACACACACACACACATACACACACACACACACAT
>JAODUD010000026.1:17472267-17489086 GCA_026784285.1 Stomatorhinus walkeri
ACCCACTGGTAGACTGCCTGGCCCTTCAGAAAGTAGGTTAGGGATGTGCTTTACATCTGTGTATAACGGATGAGCCCTACTTTGCAGGGCAGACCCATTTACAGAGTAATGACCAGCAGCGTGTGTGTGTGTGTGTGTGTGTGTGCGCGTGTGTGTGTGTGTGTGAGGGGGGAGGGGTCTGAATTTATGACTACTACTGGAGCACACTTTGTCATCCTAGCCTCATTACTGGACTAGTTCTCCTGGTAGAGTTGGCTAAATATAAACATCTTCTGTGCAAAAGAAACTCACAAGGTCAAGGAGAGGGAGTATCTTCCTCATCTCTGACCATCTCACTTAAGCAGCCAGATTCTTCTTCTTTGTTGTCAGAGGGTTACACAGACGACACAGAAATTAAATATTTACATGTCCATCTCATACCCTTAAATAGTCATCGCGCCACATATTCGACTTGCGGAAGGGGACCAGCTATTTTCAGCTGCCCAGGGCGATCGCGGTCTAAGATGACTGGCGTTGGGTCAACCCAAAGGCTGTCTCCGAGACCTATTAATGCATGTTCACAGCGAGGGACGAAACCTCGCCTAGCTCGTTCTGGATTATCTTTTGGATTCTCAGCATTGGAGGGTGGGGGTGAAGCGGAGCGTTACCCATTAGAAACTCTGCCGCGACCCCCCACCTCCCATCCCCCGCTCCTGCCTAAGCGATTCCACCAAGACCCAGCCTGCTGCTAATTTACTTTAATTAGGACTTAGGACTTCATAAGGTTTTCCCTTGCAGCAATGGTGCCCTCTCCTGGGGAGTCTCTGCAAGTTCAAGCTGAGGGGAAGTCACCCACACAAATTTGAAATAAATCAATTCTGCGCTTGTTTACCACTGTTGGCCCAAATTACGCAAGAGCCCAGCTATGCAGCTGGCTTTTGATAAAAGCTCTAAGTAGCGCGCTCTTTTGGCAAAAATAAAATATTGATGCAATTTAATCAGGTGTAAATAATTCTAAGCTTCTAAGTTTTACGATATGTATTTTTCTCCCAGCAGGATTTTCTATAACGCTGGTGGCATATGGTCTCAAATGAAGGACTTAGAAGTATTAACTGCTTGTTAAGCTGCCTGTCTTGCCCAGCGTTTGTGTTAAGTTTGTTAAAATGCCTTTTAGCGAACCGCTCCCCAGAACCTGCTAGAAAGCAGTGACGGGGAAAAAAATCTGTGAACCCCCTGTCAACAGGAATACAAAAAAAAGATTATTGTAATCAGAAATCCCTTAAAATGAGCAGTATGGCGTCCTAGAAAATGCTAAATTGATTAATCGACAACTGACAACACACTTATCTGTGTTCATTCACCTGATGAGTTGCTTTGTTGTATTAAGTCTTAAAGAAGGATTTGTAAAGTCTTCCAGTCAAGTATTTTTATACTTTTGAACTGTGCTGCACGCTACCACTGGATGTGGTCAGGGACCGTCTCCATAGCAACCATGGAGTTCATTTTATTGTACATGTGGAGTGACTGCCTTTTCAGGAGGTTTCTTCTAGTTTTGATCGATCCGCAGGCTTTTCTCTTTGGTCAAACACCCAGATAGATTCGTCTGCTATCCCTTTCTCTCTTTCAGTGAAATCACATGTGTATAAGCTGTGTATGTCCTTGCACCACAGGATTGGGAAATTGTTAACCTTCCATCAGCTGCAAAACAAAAGTATGGGAGAATCTAATAAAATCCACGGTCTTATCAATGGTCTTATGTTTGACAGCATTTATATTTTGTTATCCCTGCTGAAGACTGACTCTTTCTTACGATGCTCTGGCTTACTCTGGCTTACAGTCTCCCTTTGGTCATGTGTTCTGGTTTGGTTCATCTAGTAGACGTTTTTGTTTAGAACATAGAAATGTGAACCATCCATATCATAGTAATGATATATTCTGGTGTTCTTTAAAGGTACAACAGTCATTGATACTTTACTATGTTTTCAAACGTGCTCAGATTTTGTGCTGTGCAGTTACTCATTTTTCTTTCTTGTGATATGAGGTAACGTAGTAATCTATGGTGATAGACACTATCTACCGAAGACGGAGTTTGATGTTTGCACTGGGGGGCATCTTGCTTACCCTATGTGTTAACGCACGTATCTGATGCACACATAACCTATTTATATGTCTACGTATAGGGTACCAACAAACCATTTATGCAAAGATGAAAAATGCCAGAGCAGAACATGCTGATATTGCCATTTAATTGCGGCTTGGAAGCACATTGCTCCCTGGTCCCTCCCCCATAAAACAAAACTCTGCCCATTCTATTTACGCATTTTTAACGTCTGATTATCCAGTTAGGTAAGTACAGGAAATAAGGCAGGACACACTAGAGGCAGGTGTTAACACCCACACGCATTAAAGGAATTTTATTGGTCAGTTTGTCATTACATGTGGCCAAGTTCGATCACTTTTCTTATGTTTTCTTGCAGGTGAAGCTTCCTTTCCCGGTCGACCAGATCACGGATCTTCCACGCAATGACTTCCAGATGATGATCAAGATGCACAAACTGACCTCGGAACAGCTGGAGTTCATCCATGATGTCCGGCGCCGGAGTAAGAACCGCATCGCGGCTCAGCGCTGCCGTAAGCGGAAACTGGATTGCATCCAGAACCTGGAGTGTGAGATCCGCAAACTGGTACGTTTTGCGCGCGGCTCCATTCAGATGAATGAAAACCTCAAGCCCTCAATGCAGTGAAACTGTAGGTGTAAGTTTAGCACTGTAGATACGGGTTGTTTGCATTGACTTAGTGAGAATGTTGCAGTTTAGTCCAGACTACATCAGAGAATACCTGTGAAAGTGGCATAGTATAATCACATTACAATAAAGTACTGACAATAGAAATTTTACAGAGAGTAAAAATGTAACATATTTGTCAGTAAGTTTGGGTCAATTTTTTGCTGTGAAAATGTAACAGTTTTGCAGTGGATATGTGGTATGTATAGACAATATTAGTGTCCATAGCATTTACAAATAGAAGTGTAATCATTTGACCAGAATATATATTATGTAACACTAAAGTCCAAAGCACAGACTCATGGGAGTTTTACTTATATGTTCTGAGGGCAGAACAAAAAAAATGATTGGTTCAGAGCGACAACCAATCAGATTGTAGAGGAGGTGGGTCCAAGCAACTAGAGGAGGCAGGACCATGACATCTGATTGGTTGGTTTTGCTTCCTCTAGTTGCTTGGACCCACGTCCTCTACAATATGGTTGGTTATCTCTCTGAATCTTCTAGTTGCTTGGACCCATTTTTGTTTTGCCTGCTTCTACTACTGTATGGTGTACTGGTAGGGATTTGATAAATAAACCTTGATTTGATCTGTGTGTGTGTATGCACACAGGTGTGCGAGAAGGAGAAGCTGTTGACGGAGCGTAACCAGCTGAAGGCCTGCATGGGCGAGCTGTGGGAGAACTTCTCCTGCCTGTCCCAGGAAGTGTGCCGAGATGGGCAGCTGAGCCCCGATCAGGTCCAGTCTCTGAATCGGTACTGCCCGTTCATGCATGCTGGGGACCCCGGCGTCAGCCACTCCCCCACCTTTGCCAGTAACGACGCCGCCACCAGCATCGACCTCACTGCCAACTCAGATTCCCCTACTCCTGAGCCTGGCTGCTGCACATCTCCTTGTCCCTCTGACAGAAAGCTGACCTCCAACCAATGGGAGCCAGGCAAGGGTGCTGATTGTCTGGGGGGTGTGGCAGTGGGGGAGGAACACGGTGTCGGCCCACCTCTAGGGGACGGGCCCTCATTGGAAAGGTGCAGTCAGACTGTAACGGTAGATTTTTGCCAGGAAATGACTGATAAATGTACAACCGACGAACAGCCCAGAAAAGACTGTACCTAGCAGCAATGGGGGAGCTCATTTCATTCATTTTATTTGTCGCTATTCTGCTTGTGCTGTTTTAAAGGTTGACACTACAGTTGTCTTAGCAACAGCAATACAACAGTTTCCAGGTATCCTTTTGTAAACCATGACAAACTGGAGCCTGATATCCTCAGAATGGTGCTACTCCTTGCTCTCGCAGGGAACCATGTTTTTAACTCGACTTTTTTCTACGTACCGCCAAAATCGAAGGACCTAAGCCCCACTGCATTTTTTGTATCCTGTTCCCCCTTTTCTCACTTTCTCCCTGCCTTCCCCCCCCCCCCTATCTAACTTTCTACCACAAGCCCTTTTTTCATGGCAGTTTGATCTCAGGAAATCTTCTGAATGTGCAGCATTGTTCACAAAAGTTGAAAAAAAAATACAGATTCTGTACTTTGAGAGTTTTATACAACAGACTAAATGTTTCGCTCTGTTTACTGGAGTTCTTAACTTGTATTGTGCAGACATTTGTATTTAAACATTCCTCTTTTGCCTTTATAGCCCTGGAGGGAATGAATGATAGAGAGAGAGCAAAGTGATTACCAGTCACTCCCAATATGTGTGTGAACACACACACACACAAACACACACATGTGCACACATTTTTGGAGACTTCCAACTCACTCTTGTTTTAATATAATGATACCTAACCCTAGCTATAAAACAAAAACTCAAAAAATGAACAACAAACAAAAAGTCTGACAAAAAAGACGTTTGTGTACATGTCTCTGTATTAAAATGTGATTTAAAATTGCAAACATCAGCAGTATCCCTATCTGTAGATGGCATTTTTTTTACACTAAATTTAGTAATACGTTTATTTCTGTTGCCACTTAAACACACAATTGGATATTTATAATCTCAGGTCACTAGGTTTTTATACACACTCAAACACACACACTTAATCCCCTTTGTCATAAATTAAATTCTTGTTAGGCAATAGTGTTCTAGATCCATAGTGTTTAAAGCTAAACCTGAAATATATATACGTCCTTGGTGTTATTTTGTAACTATGTCAAGGTGAAAGAAAAGATAGGAAACCATGTTAAACTCGATATATGCAAGATTTATTTGGCTTGTGGGAGTTTTACTTACACAAAAATGGGTCCATGCAAATAGAGGAGGTGAGACCAACCAATCAGATGTCTTGATCCTGCCTCCTCTAGTTGCTTAGATCCACCTCCTCTACAATCTGATTGGTGATCTCTCTGAACCAGTCATTTTTTGTTCTGCACTCAGAACAGTTTTGTGTAAGTATAACTCAAATGATCCTTTACTTGTTCTCATCGGCTCACAAGTAAATTTTGGTATGTTCTCTGTTAGTGCTTCAGAGTGTTTGCATAGAATTTTCCTTGTCCTGACAGATTTGCAAATTATGCACCACAACTCTAGCACAAAAAATGGATTCAGTTGGTAAGGTGAATATTGTATATGCAGAATGAAGGATAGAAGCAGATAATGATACTTGTCAAAGTAGTGAGATTGTTATAGTGTTGAATACACTTTTCCTATATAATATTTATAGTTGTAGCCCATGTAGTGCCCCTGTCAGTCATTTTAGCTCTTAGTTGCCCTGCTGTTCAATTCTAAAAAATTAAAGATGAAAATATTAGCTATATACGACATATTGCACATGAATTTTAATCATAATCTGGTTAACCAATCACTGCCAGGAGCCATGAAATGATAATAGTGTTTATAGTAAATGAAAGTACCTTTTAATTAAATTGTTATTTAAGTGGATTGTGGTATGTTGAGTCAGATTTTACATAAATGTAAGGAGGATGAATTAATTAACATAGACATAATGCTGAAGACAATGGGGAACCTCTAGAACAGCTGTGAAAGGAAATTTTGTCATGATTATTATTGATGTCAGTTTGTTTTAGGTTTGGAGTAGGAGAGTACTGCAGTTGGGGTGTAGGTGTGTGAATCTTGTGGTTGCATTGCTAAGATGGTGCATTTTTCCATTGGGGCACTAACCACTCTGATTTGCTGTACATATTTAACACTTAGAGATACATACGACTAAGATTCCCTGAACTTTCAGCCTCAGAGAAAAATAATTGAATTCTGTATGCTTTTTTTTAACTCCCTTTCAGGCTCATCTTGTCTCTTTAATAAGACACAACAGCAAACATACGAAAATACATTTATCACATTAAATGAACATGACACCATACAGTTACGTGAGACATACCAAAACATATATTGCTTTTTGTGTTTTCATTTGAATAAGCTTAGTGTATAAGCTTAGTGATTTCTGACTTGCGCACCCAGCCAATAAACTTTGACGTTACATTTATAAGCAATCAAAGCTTCTCCTATATTGAATTCTATAAGCTACAGATTATTCCGAATTACTATTACTACTACTTGCAGTATTATATTAATGCTGGAAAAACAGCCAGTGCATAGCAATCTTTTTCTGGTCCGTAATGTATGTTGAGTGTTTAAAGACCTTCCCACTTCTTTGCTCTACTGAAACATTATCTCGAATCCCAGATGCATAGGGACTGGTATTTATGGACCGGGCAGTGGAAGCGTCGTATTACTGAGGTAATGTCAGTACAGAACAGGACCGATCTTGGTAAACGTGGTCCTGGGCATGGTAATGCTGGCAGAGCCAAATCCTCAAAGAGTGCATTCTACCACGAGAGCTTTAAATTCTATGGCTTCCTTAGCTCTGTTATTCCATTACCTCAATTCTACATGCAAGAGAAAGGGCACAGAATTCACTCCTCGCCCCTCAATCACTGCCATTTTACTTTCCAAAGAAGCACATTCTCTTACCGTGTTCATACAATGATGCGCCTGGTTCTAAGTCCAGACGTTCTCATAAAATAATCGTCTCAGGGTGCCAATGAAATATGATTTTGTAAAATCCACTTTTGATTCTGGAACAGACTTTTCTACTGTTAATTGGTTGGGAGTTTTTTTGTAATACAGCTGCGAATTTCTTCTGGAATTCTCGAAGCCAATTATCTCTTATGGAACTATGGAATTCGATTTGCACAAAGTAGATGGGCATCAACAAGGGCTAAATCAACTATTGTTTTGGAGCAAAACCCTTTGGAAAATTATTAGTAGTATTAGTGTTAGTATTTGGTGTTGAGGAATAGACAATTTACCGAAGCCAAACATATTGTTAGTGTTAGAATTGGAATGAGAGGTTAATCTAAATTGAATTAATACTCTGATATAAATGTTCATAATGTTGAAGAGTCAGTATAAGCAGACAAAATGGCTCTCACCAGATTTCAGTGCAATGTTTTGTTGTGGATTTTTTTCTGTATTTTTCCAAATTAAGTTTCAGCTGCTTCTGGACAGAATGAAAAGCGATTTTCTTGTATTTGCCTTTTTATTACAGTTATTGTTATGCTCACTGAATATACAATCTGAGATGGTTAAAAAAAAGGAAACTATGTTTACAAAACCAAGTGTTTAAATACTTTGCCATGTACATAGAAGTTGCTAGATTTGGTTGGTAGGTTAGTGTTTTGCTATTTGTCTAATATAAAAAGAACCCCATTATTTACTGTGTGTTTCAAATTGTATTTGTGTAGGACAGTTTATTTCAGAATTACATGAGTGTAATTGCACCCCTTTTGCTTGCCTTGGCGCTTTAGAGGCCATATTCACATTTTTGAGTAAAGTGGGGTGTATGCAAAGGCCACAGCCCCCATCACAGCGATTACATACACACTCACACTTATCTACCTGTAAAATCCGTCATACCTCTCATACTGGTCAGCGACTGTATCAGAAAAAAGCAGGTGTTTTGTCTTCACGCTTCTTACAGATCCTAGGAGAATTACTGTATCGGTAGGTTTTGTTGCGCCCTTTTTAATGTAATTTCTCTTAAGCTTTTGTTTCTTCTGAATGACTATTGTGTTAATTTAGTTGAACATGTATAGTTGTCATTTGCATATTCTTTTACTTAGTTTTTTCCTTTTTATCTGAAAAAAGTCCTAATGGATTAGGCTTCGTATAACCCATGTAAATACAATATTGTGCAAAAAGACGTTCATTTATTTGAATTGTTTAATAATACAAGTTTTTTTTTTTGTCTAGATAACATTTCTGTTAATGAATTAAAGAACATATCATGTATACAGTTTTTTGTTGATTGTTATGAAAAGAGTTTCGTAAGTCTTTGTTTCATTGCATTTTTTCTTCTGTCCAAACTAGATTTTCTAACTTGCCTCATTCATAACGGCTGTTAGTATTTCTCATTATTTCATTACATCTTACATCCAGTATGCACATTTCTCCACTAAGTTAACTTGCAGATAACCCAAAAGGATATTTTAAGTTTTATTTTAAAAACACAACGTCCATACCTTCACAGCTTTAGTAATGTTACATGACAATTGAGTATTCTGTTAAAAATGTCTTACGTTCTGCAGAGGTGGATAGTTCAGATCCAGATAGTAAAAATCCAGACCAGGATTTTGTTTCAATCAACCAGTTGAGTTCTCTGTGACTGAGTATTTATGCTCCACTGGTTGGTTGAAACAAAATCCTGGTCTGGATTTTTACTCTCTGGATCTGAATTCTCAACTTCTGTTGCTAGGAAATATGACTACCTAACACCCCTGTGGTTTGTGTTTTGGATCCTGCTTCTGCTCCATCAACTTTGATGTCATACTGCTGTAAGCAGAGCTGGAGTAGTATTGGAGTTATCAGGGTTATCTTCAAGGAGCAAACAGTAAACTTCATTAGTAGGGTTATTAATGAAATAGAGTTATTAATATTGACTAATTCGCAGGATTTTTCATAGGATCACTGACAACAATTCAACATTGAGCCACATTTTTTGTCCACTCCAGATACCAAACATGCTGACTCTGAATGCAGATACTAATATACCTATATACACTTATAAAGGATTGGGTTTCAAGTGAGTCAGATGACCTTGTTCCAAAGATCCAGCTGTCTATACAGGCTTTTTATGGATGCTTACGTGTTACTGACAATGCTTGCCTGGTTATGTGTGAAAAGAAACAAAGATAGGAAAGAACCATTTTAAATGCAGCAAACTTCACTATTGTTTTACAGAATGCCAGTCACATTAAACTACATAGGCATGCAAGCCTCATAATGGCAATTTGAATACAATAATTATGATAATAAGAAAAAAAGACTCATGCATAAGCTGTATAGCATGGTATATTTTATTATATACTCTTGCAATATCCAATATTAGCCATGGTCAGAATTTGTCATTAGTATAATTCAGTTTTTCAATTAAGAGCTGAAACTTGTATAATAAATTCACAATTTTCTGAAATTTCCTATAAAAGATGCATATTTTAAGTCAAACTACAATATTTAATCATCAAAGGTCATTAAAATAAACCTGCATATACAGTATTCTGAAAAAATACATTTTACCTTGAAAAATTATGAATAAAATAAAGCTACAAAATGTTTTCTTTTTTAATTCGAAGGGGAAGAAAATCACTTTGAAAACAGAAATGGTTTTGCTAGTTGGAAAGAAACCATTTTCCCCTACCCACTAAGTTAAGGTCATGAACTGGCTATTTTATATCTATGAATAATTTGCAGCATTTGTCTTACACAACAAGATCTGAGGCTGCCTGTTGTTTGGCTCTGCTTGTAGTGGGCAAGCACCGCCTGCTCAGCACGATGGATGAACTGTCTCTTTTTGAAAACAGTTTGAAATCTGATCCCAAGCTGCTCCTAGAGTGTGGACTGCCAGATCGCTGCATCGGCCTGTTCCCTGACGGCACCAGGCACAAAGAGCCAGTCTTCTCCGTAGACGGGAACATGACATCACCCTGGAGCGCATACCGTGTGTCCCCAGGGCCTCTGGAACATCTCGTCCAGTTCTGCTTGTGAGGAATATTGCGTGCATAGGGTGATATCTCTTTGTGCCCAGCCCGAAACGTCGCTCTAGGGTGTGGCCGGCTGTATCGCTGAAGGTCAGTGTTCCTGGACGTCTTGTTAGTGTGAAAGTTCTTGACGCTGCATGACTGATCAGAGCTATACAAAGCAGCATGACCTTGCTTTGCACTTTGGAGAAAAGGAACATGCATATCCTCCTGGATGGTCTGGCATGGATCTTTTGGATGCTGATGCACACTCTTGGACTGAATGATGCCACCGGCTTTGCCGTTATACCGCAAATCTTTCTCAGTCTCCCGAAGGACAGCTGAAGGACTGGGCGCCAGGTGATGGTTCCTGTGCTCAGCCGGCACACAGCCGAGAGTCTTATGAATTAATGGCTCGTTTTCACACGCTAACGAGCTCACTGTTGCAGGTTTCCTTCGACCTTCCTGGCTTCTCTTGTCCTTATAGTCATAATCGTGATGTGTGCCTTTCTTTTCATGAAAGCTCCTCCCGATGATTTTTACTCCCAGATAAGATACTTCCAGGAGGTTCAGGAAGAGAGAAACGCTGGCAATGACTGTCATAAAGGCCATGAAGATGGTTTTCTCCATTGGTCTGGAGACAAAGCAGTCCACGCTGTTTGGGCAGGGTATTCTCTTGCACTTGTACAGGGGTTCCAGTCCAACACCATATAAGATGTATTGCCCTACTATAAAGCCCACCTCTACCACAGATCTCATTAAGATATGGAAAACATATGTGCCCAAAAGTGACCCTCTAAGAGGAGCCTTAGCTACCTTTCTCTGTTCCTCTAACATTCTCAACTTCTTTTCAATCCTATTGTGGCCAAGCAGAATTGGACGTATCTCCTCCAGCTCCACCATCATCTGAGCCTTCTTCTTCCTGTTCTCCTTTTCGAGGACCCTTAGATGGTAGAGCGCGTGGCCCATGTATAAAAGAGAAGGCGAGGACACAGAAATGATCTGAAGCACCCAGTACTGAATGAGGGAAATCGGAAATGCCTGGTCATAGCAGACGTTTCTGCATCCAGGCTGCTCTGTGTTGCAAACAAACTCCCTTTGCTCATCTTCCCAGACGTCCTCAGCCGCAACACCGAGAACAAGCATCCGAAAGATGAACAGAATGGTCAGCCAGATTTTGCCCACTATGGTTGAGTGCTTGTAAACCTCCTCCAAGATACTGCCTAACAACTTCCAATCTCCCATGGTCTGTGACACACATTCCTGTGTTGGAAAGAGTACGCGTGTTGTAAGAGCAGTTCCAGTAAGCTTTCAAGTAACAAACGTAACATTCTATTCAATAAATCACATTATGAAATCTTCATATTATACATTAAAGTGTCAATTAAAATGTATATTTTACTGAAATTTTCTTCATGTAACAAGTCTTTAAAAAGATTTTTTAAGAGCTAAAAACTTGCAATATGTAACAAATGGCAGTATATATTTTAGAACTCATCCGATACATCAGCTTACATTTCAAAAGGACATGTAGTTCTCTCGTATCAGCGCCCAAGTAGTCATATCGAAATGATGCCGCTTGGGTAAGCAGTTGTGAAGATAGGTGCCAGTTTGACACACTTAAAGCACAGCCTGTTCTCTTGGCACGGTTTCTCTGAATGAATCCCAGGGTATATGGCATGTAGTATGGAGGGAATGCAGTGATTGATCTTATGTAGATTACATAATGCCAAACGGCAGCTTGCCACTGACAATAGAGCACGTAATCAGCTACACAACCCAAAATATGCGCCCCTACCATCTGTCATTATTGAAGTAGCACGTGACCAGTATTTTTTCCCCCGCTTTCACCAATCCTTCTCTTTCTTTGTGCGCAGTATAAGTCTGGTTATATATTGTCTTGGTTGTTGTTTGCGGGCGACATCATAAAATTTGTTTCATCCGATGTAACTGTAACATCCAGAGAAAATAATCAATGAGTCATGTCCCAGTTTATAGCCAGTTACACGAAGCTCTGTTTTGGGAATAGAAAATCCATGGACATTTTGGCAGAACGTTTAGTCTTCCTCGTCATATCGCTACCAAACCAAAGAAACTGGAAAAATTAAACCTGAGCACACTGGACAGAGAAAGGAAATGCTGATTCTTAGCATTACAAAGCCTGTTACTGACCATTTTTTATATTATGTTCTGCATTTTCCCAATAATTAAAAGAATAAATAAAGAATGTGTCATTAGAGATTTAGCTGGTGGCTTATTGCACGTAAACTGTAGTTTGACATGCAGAAATAGCCCCTCTTTGCTAGCCTGCAGTATATTAATGGGTGACGTACAAAGTAACAGGCCCCGAAAAGATCACTGCACATTTACTGACACCCCATGATGTTGGTACCTCACACTGAAATGGATCCGGCTCTCTGCACCAGCAGTTGTGTGGTGACTTTGCGTCATGGACCTACATCAAATTACTAGCCTGCCCCCCACCCCCTACAGGTATTTAATTATCTTTCCATTGGACAGTGTTTCAGGCTGATGGGAGATTGAATTGATTTTGATTCATGGCAGGGGCGTAGGAGTGTATGGCAGATTTCACACGGCATTGCTGTGTTACCAGTGAGCACTTTAACATGCATATGTACAATCGGGAAGCACTTTACAAGCACTTTAACATACAAGCACTTTAACATGCATACGTACAATTGGGAAGCACAGCTTAGCTTTTATAGCTTTGGTATACATAGTTTTTTTTTCCTTTTTTTCTGGGACACAGCCTCAGTTGTCACAACATGAACAATATTTATCCTCAAAGAACGAATACAATTGTTTGTTCAGTTTGCTGATTTCACCAAGATCCAAAAGACAGATCCCAATTTTTTTCTGGGACTCGCTTCCGTGCCGTTCACTGACATATGCATGATGATGTCAAGACAATGACTAAATCTTAGAGAAAGGTCACACTGTGATTATACCCAACTTTTCATCTTTCTATTTGTCCATTTATCTTTTTCTGTGGCAGAGAAATGAGGCAGCAAGACAGTTATTTACATTTGAAGGTTGATGTTTTCTGTCAAATAATCGGCATAAGAAAGATTCTTCATGACAGTAAGTTCTTTTATGCTGATAGAGAGCCTGCAGGAATCAATGAAATTCTTTCATCAAGTTAACAGTGATGTTAACAATAAAACATTCTTGTTGACACTGTTGACCTATTTTTTTTTTTTTTGCTTTCCCCGTGAAAAAATAATGACAATATTATGGCTATATAGTTTATTACTTTTACTACTATTGCATCTCCAGCTTTACAGACATTAATATTGTAATACATTATTCATCCTGGTGATGGGGTGGAATTCTCTTTTTGTCCAACCCATCTTGCTTTCCATGTGACATGAAGGGAGGGGAAGGCAAGCTTTGGGGGTCACACTGTAGGGTCAAGTGCACATACAGCATCCCTAGAGCAATTGGGGGTGACTGGCCTTTATCAGCGACCCAACAGCTGGTGGGAGTTTCACTTACACAAAAGTGTTCTGAGGGCAAAAAAAATGATTGATTGAGAGAGACAACCAGTCAGACTGCAGAGGAGGTGGGTCCAAGCAACTAGAGGAGGCAGGACCTTTCTCCTCATAAGACATGTGATTGGTTTGTTTCATCTCCTCTAGTTGCTTGGACCCACCTCCTCTACAATCTGATTGGTTGTCTCTATGAACCTATCATTTTTCATTCTGGTCCAGAGCATGCAGCATCCCAACAACAATATCCGTCTTCTGGCTCCAGAACCTTCTGATGGTGGGAAGCAAGTGAGCCACACATTGGCCCCAGTTCACCTTTATTATAGTTTTTTTTTATTTATATTACATTATTTTTGCATTTATGTCACCAGTCAGCATGTGGTGTCACGTTAATAGTGTTCCCCTGTGTGCTCTGGTCCGGAGCAGCCGTATCTCACCCTCCAGAGTGCTGATCCTTTGCAGCAGGTTGGCCCGGTCCTGTTGGGCCCTCACTTCCACCTGCCGGCGAGCCTCCTGGGCTTTCCTCTGGCACCAGCGATCCATCTGTGCAGAGACAGTCTTGAAGAAACTCTGCATCTCCTCCTCTCTCTGCGTGCCCTTGTGCTCATGTAGCGGAGGAGCACAGCCCACTGCTTCTCCCGTGTCCCCCATGATCCTCCTGGAGTTTTGCTCTCTGCGGACTCCTCTGCACACTTGGCCCACACGTCTGTGTCCGACTGCACGTCTGTACAGAACTGGATCCTTCTGGGCCTGATGGAGACTCTGCTTTTTGGGTCGGATAATTTGGTGAGTTTCTGGCAGTCGCTTATTCATGGTAATGACCGTCTCCTGATTCTGACCGTTTGCTGAAATGTCGCAAGAAAACAAGTTAGTCAAGTGATATACAGTTTATCAAAAACTATAAAAACTCACTTATTAACATAACTGGCCGGCAGACACTTATTGGCACAATAACTCAAAAAATATTTCAGGGATCTTTTTCAAACTTTGCCGACATGTGTTATGCGTGAAGATCTGGAATTGATCAAAGTCTGAGACAAATCACACTAAAACTGAACCAGTTAGGGCTGCTTTCTTAAACTTTGTTATTTAATACATTTTACACTAAAACATGCTCCCCTAAAAAATGCCCCCCCTTTTCTCCTGGCTTTTCATATGCTTCTGCAAAGGGAATCCCCAGAATGTTCAGGTTCATTGCTGGAATTCTGTGCCCTGCACCCTAGTCCACACAGACTCACCACCCCCTAGTGGTATGATGCTGTTATTGCACTCTTCTAATCTCTGTTTCCCAGCATCTTCTTCACCAGATGGGGCTTGTGTGCCACCATGGATCTCCCGCTAACACAATTTACCAGATGCTGCCATTTGAGCACCTCCAGGGACATCAGGCAATACAGCAGGACACCCAGCTTCTGCCCCTGGGGTGACCCCTCCACAGGGCGGCTGACTCTGCTGGCTTCTGGAGAGACACTCCTCGATGTCCTGGATCTTCAGCTGGCACCATCTCTTCATGTCCTTCACCATGGCCGCCTGTGAATGCTCACATCTGTATGTAACTGGCCCCCAAATCACCGTGGACATTTTTCACTTCCCCATCCGTCATTCTATCCCAAACTCTTCACTAAAGCAAAGAACGGGCTAATATTATAAGGGGCTTAAGTTTAAAAAATTTGCTACTAGTCAACTGGGCTATTTAAATTAAAACATGTAGTCCCACAAGTATTTTTTTTTACTAGCCAACAGGCTACTTTTTAAGTTTTTGCATTCGCCCTTTGTCTGAATTACTTGCCTCAGGTGAGTGGGTGACCTTAATTTCCAGCCCTGGATATTGTGTTTTATGTTAGCAACCATACATGCCACTTTACAATAACGCTCCCTTTTGCCACTTATAAATGGTAGTAAATAATAATGATTAAATGTCTATTATTGTCTATTAACAAGTTATATAGGGTTACAACCTAATTAATAACCTGATTATAAACATTCATAAGCCCTTTATAACAGCAGTCTTTTTGTAAAGTGGTACCAGAAGTATAAATGGGCTACCTTACTATTTATCCCTGTGAAAACAGACAGAGTCTCACTGAATGTTACAAGCTTTCCATCTTCTGCATGTCCAGCATGCTGTGATCAGCCCCCCATTGTAATGCACGCTGTCCTGTTAAAAAACACCATTTTTACCTGTCCCCTCTCCTCCCCCAGTAATTCCAGTGCGCTCCTCTGGTCAATCAAGCGACAGTGTTCACTTCTCTCCAATGCTACCTGCTTCTGGTTCCTGTTGTCCAAAACTTTGATCTAGACACATCAGAGCATAACGGCATATAATTCACTGTGCATAGCTGATTGTTCTTGCGACTTGACAGTAACAGACGAGTTTGCAGGGGATGGGAGTGTAGGGGATTTCTTTCAAGGTTTCTTCAGTTGCTATAGTCAGGTTGGATACTGATATTGAATATCAGACAGAACAGATATAATGCTAGAGCTGTAATCATCGCAATGCTCTCCCTTAAAACATTAATTCTATTATCTGTGTTTCAAGGATTCAAGGACTTTTATTTGTCCCATGCAAGGCATAGAGTCAGCCTATAACCTGCAGTGAAATGAAATGTGGTCAACTGCCTTAAAAACAATATAAAATATAAAAACAATAAGTGATACTGTGAAAAAGAAGAAAAGGAAAAACAGAAAAAAGTATAGCTCACATTAAGCATAGCTCAAATTAAGTACACAGAGCATGTGTAAGGTGTGAGTGTTATATTGTAATGGAAAAGATTATGATGACAGTTACAGGATTTCAAGTATGAGATCTGTATAATCTGAAGGTACCTGGAGTTGGTTCCTGTGGTCTATCTCCCTAAGCTTTGAGCTCATATGCTCCTGGACGACGTGTATCTCTGACTTCATCAGTTCTTTGGTGGCTTCCAACTGGTTCTCCAGTTTGCTGATGAGGGGCTCACAGCAGCAGCCTTGCAAGGGAGCCTGAAACGACGCCACTACAGTTTTTTTTTACCAGTGATATAGTAGCTAAGCAACCATAGATGATGTTAAATGCTAAAGTGTCAAACCTTTCCAGCACGGAATCACATCTATACTTACCTGCATGATTTGGCCACCCTCACTGCGGTAAAGGGTATAAAGTTGGTAGGCCTTGACACTGCGGGGAGACTGGAGGGGCCGAGGAGGGGGTGTGAGTTTGCTCATCCTGTGTACATTTTTTTCTGGCCTGTTCTTCATTTTGGAGCTGGGATCCAATAGGAAGGGCTGAAACAAACATGTTTCATAATATCATTCAGACAGAGGCTTGCAAGCTTATTTTTAAGGGTCTTCACACTTTCCAAAAGTGCTTAATTTGCTGTGTCTATGTTTACTGAAGGTAGTACATGTATGACATGCATGTACCACCCATCCCTTTTCTGACCACCTACCCAATACGAGTTAGCTAGGGCACAAGGCATGGATGTAAATGATGGGGGTATGGGGGATTGTAACCCCCCCAACATTCAGCTAGGTCCTTCTTTAACAGGCCGCTGGTAAATTTGCCATACAAAAAAGCCTGTTTTTTTCTTTTCTATTACATCC
>JAODUD010000026.1:17530542-17540643 GCA_026784285.1 Stomatorhinus walkeri
CAATGCCCAGGGTCTCCTACATCAAAGCGGTGGATATCTACCTCTGGGTCAGCTTCGTGTTCGTCTTTCTGTCTGTGCTGGAGTACGCCGCCGTCAACTACCTGACCACAGTTCAGGAACGCAGGGATCGGAAGATCAGAGAAAGACTTCGAGAGCAGGTAGCCATTACTTTTTCTTTCCTTTTTCATCTAATCCTTAAATGTTTTTAAACTCAAATCTGAGGTGAAGATGAAGAAATGATTAGTGAAGCAATGCTTACCTTCCACATCTATTGTTGATTTTCATGCCCTTAGTTTGTGTACATTATTTTTATTTAATTACTTCTGGCATTTTTATCCAAAGCGACTGACAGTTTTTAACCCTTCATACACCACGATATTTTACTGAAGCAATGTCATTGTATGCTTTGGAAGGGCACATCTTCTATGAAACTCTTTAAGAAAAACGTTCATATTTGTAATCATTCAGTAATATTCTATATTGTGAAGGACTGGCATCCTTCTTCCTGGATAGGCTTCAAGATGTCTTTGTCCAAGTTGACTTGGCCTATAATTGACACCTCTTCCTCCGTCCGACAGTCACTGCCCTGCACCTGTGGCATGTCCCACACCCGCACCATGATGCTGGATGGGACGTACAGTGAAGCGGACACCGAGAGCCTGGCGGGATACACTTTAGCCCCCGTCGTAGCTGAGGAGAAGGAGAAGCAGGACCAGCTAGTGGGCCACCTGTCCATGAGCAGCGTGTCCACCAGCACTGGCAAGAAGAAGGGGCTGCGGGGTCTGCGCATCATCGAGAACACCCACGCCATCGACACCTACTCCCGCATGATCTTCCCAGGATCCTACATCATCTTCAACTTGATCTACTGGTCCGTTTACTGCTGAGAGCCCTTCCTGGCTTTGGCAGAAGAATAAGGAGAAAGTGTTTTGGTTACATGACAGAACCATAAGCTGGGCCAATAATTACTGAAGATTTTAATAACATCAGACCTGCATGATGGATATGACAGTGACTTTTATGACATCCAGGTTAGCCTATGCTAATTCCTGGTTTACATACCATACAATAAAACTGTTTAACACAATGACTTGACTTTACATGAGCAGTATGAGCCAGACAATCCCACGAAGGACATTATTTCCGTAATTATTTCAGAGAGACTTTTGACAGCTTATGAAATATTAGTAATTACACTACTTTTAAAAGCTAATTTGCTATTAGGACTGGATATTTTTAAGTTACTGATAAAGATTGTGGTCAGCATTGCTTAGCTAGACAATAACGTCACTGAAGACATTTTCTTTTTGTGTGGGGAGGGGGGCAGCATGATTATAGTTGAAAGGTTCGTTCAGTTGTTTTTTTTCATCCACATGCAAAAAACATCCTGAGTTTCTTCCATATCAGAGACTAAAAGCATCAGTAAAGTCTGTCTTTATGTGTGACCAGGAATCAGCAAATGACAGATATGTACAGTACTGCTTCTGTGCAGGGAACATGTTTGAAATTTATTAAATCACAGTCCCTGTTGGCCAAATCTATTTCTCGGTAACTGTTTTGTAGTTTCGTTTTTCTAGTTTATTGGATTCAACTTTGACTCATGATTTTCCATCAAGTCCAAAGCTCACCAAGGCTAAAATAAAAAAATATATCATTCATTAATGCAGCTTTCTTACTATACAGAGGAAGGTGTCTCCGACATCTCCGAGAAACCAGTGAACAAACTGCCTTTGGCTTCTCCTTAAATTCCTGGACAGTGGTGATAGCATAAATTACATTGGTTATAGCATATATTATCTGGCAGTTTTGGTAACACTATCCCTGCGGGGACCCAACTAATATAGTATATATTACTTATGTATTGATTAACCAAAAACTAAGTCTTAGTTACATACTGATCTCATGTTCATTCATCATTAATGAATCATGATGTCTTTATCAATCAGTTACTGTATTTGTTACTATATCTCTTAATTCTGTAAACCTTTGTAAACTACTGAATGATTTACAGAAGGAACAAGTAATGAATAATACATGTGAAATATTGATCTCATGTTTGTTCATCATTAATAAATCGTGATCTTTTATCCCAAGCAGCTACTATATTTACTATTTCTGTTAATTTGGTAAATCATTGTGAACTACTGAAAGAACGACTAAGAAACTATTGAAGGAACAAGTAATGAATAACGCAAGTGAAATACTGATCTCGTTTTTGTTCATCATTAATGAATCATGATGCATCTTTTATTTCATTTAACTGCTATATTTGTTCTTGATTTGTATTTCAGTAGTAACTCAGTTACTAGTACGTATCTGTACCCCATCAAGTAAAGTGTTACTAATTTTATTTATTTGTGGATTACAAGGTCCAGTGAAAGTATCAGGTATCTTCAGCTGCAACTGTGAGTTATGTTACGTACAAGAAATACTGTATCTGGACAATTAATCACTATGTCCTACGTATCATCATCAGAATTGCAAATTTCTATCAGCTTGTTTATCTTTCTGATCTTGAAATTGTAAAAATCTTCTAAATGGTAAAAAAATAATCAACTGCAAGATGTGCAAAACAGCATTGTACTTTAAGATCTGCTTAGACATCAATGCACATTTTTATAATAAAATACTACATTTGGCAGGCTGAACTGGGTTAAATTTGAGTGCTAAGTTAATGTGTTGGTTACAGTCTGAAATGTTTAAGATACCACTGAACAATATGGGTACCCTGAAGAAATTTTAGAGCTACTTCATAAAAATATATAAAAGGAACTTTATCTCTAAAGGCAAAAAAAATATTTTTAATACACTTCATTCTGCAGTAAAATTATACTTAATAATGAATGGTAAGATTGTGCTTAATTCATTCAAACATTATCAGGTTATTATAAACATACCATTATTGAGGTTTTACAACTTAAAACCTCTTGCTTTCAGAATTCTTATAGCCAAACATGAGAACATCAGCACTGGTTGGCTTGTATAATAATTAAGGGTCATATGTAATCTTTATTAACCTCTATCGCCACTGCTAGCTGTTCATGTGGGTTTTTGTTTGCAAATTCCATAGTGTCTTTATTGTCTCCAGCTGATGTTTCAATTCAGCAGTAGAGGTTGCAGTGTGGTCTGCTTTGCTGGGGCTTCCTGGATTACATTCTTATCTTATCTACTTCACCAGCATTATTTTACAATTTAACATGAAATGCAAAATGGGCGATGAGTACAGGTGTGTCATCCTTCCAACCAATTATCATGAATATGGTTTCTGACAACGAAAATACAGATTAATCACTAGTGGGCAGGTACAAAATTTATGTAATGTTTATTTTTTGTATCCTGCAGTTCACATTCAACTTGAAATTCAGGGAGTGTATAGGGGGTGTTTGTCGTAATGTCAAATTCAAGTTTTCCATCACAGCATTTGTACAGCTGCAAAACTTGTCCTATGTACCTTGTACATCCTAGTCTGTAAAAAATGACAAAATTTCCATTAATTTCTCATGAACACAATTTATACAACGTATAAATATATGATTTTAAACTTTTAACTTAAAATTATTATTGCTTGTCACATAAATAAATGATACTTGTAGATGAAAACAGAGCAGGTTATCTAATAAATATGCAAATGAGCCTGTTCTCACTAGAAGGACCTACGTGTTTCGCCATGCATTTATGTTTGTGCAACACGAGAGAGATCGTATGACCTGCATGGCCTTTGGGTCTGTTTCTCATGTTTTTTTTTATATCACTGTTTGTCATTCCTCAAACAGGTCACAGAGTAAATGAATCTCAATGTGTGAGCCAGAAATATCAAGTGCAAACATACACGATGCTGTTGAACGTGCGGTTTTATTATTCTGACTTTCAATTAAGTAGCTAACCTGTGATGATGAATTTATAATCGGCAGCTTTCTTCATCGGGAAAAATGAAAGAGAGAAAGGAAACCGCCACAATTTTCAGAACATATCTCTCCAAGATGGACACCGGGTGACAATTTGGCAGATGTGGAGGCTATTTTGCATTGCAGTACTGAGTTTTAAAAGAATGTGGACGGCCTGTTGTAAGAAAATCCACACAGCATGGATGACTCCATTCAAAACAATTTAAGTTGCTAAGCACTGCATATTCCGTTGACATATTTCATTTCTAACAGTTATGGGTAATTTTGAAGCAATTATCTATAGTAATGCAGTACAAAGCATCCTTAATTCTCATACTGACCATTTTAATGCATTATGAAGGTATTTAGAGCGCATTGTAGATTAGAGCTTCATAGAGCGTTCATAATGCACGATAAACATGGCTATAATGTATTATGCCTTTTTATAAGTCTTCATAGTCTTGTTTATAATACTTTATGAATGCATTGAAAGTGTCTGTAATGTATTTATATGATTGCTTCAAGTAAAGGGTTACCCAATTTTGCTTTAAACTATATAACAGGAACATTCTGGCTTCCATTCATGGTCACTGGTCACTGTTTTGCAGGTATCAGGTGCTATACAAAATATCTCTATGTCCCCAGGGCTAAAATCCATAATGTGATACAACCCATCTTACATAGGCAGCCACTAATCCTTAGTCAGTGGTGTTTCAACACCATCTTAACAGAAATATCACTGACTGGTCAACACCACTCACAACACTAGTGATAACACATACGATTACACATAGGATAAAACTACTGTAATGAAGCATCAGAATTGCTATATTCATTCAGTTCATTTGTGAGTCGGCAGTTCCCCATCTCATTAGGGAATATATTACTGGCGAGAATATTATACATTTCTAGCAGCTAGTTGTGTCCTTTGTGGGACAGCAAACCATCAGCTTGCAATCTTTTAAACATTCTCGTCCTTTAAATACATTGCTGCTATTCTTGTTGCTGGCATAATTTTATTGTATTATTTATTAGGCTACTTGGCAGCACATTATTCAAGCGATGCATTTATTTATAAAACCTGACTGTGAAATCTGCAAAACGTTCAGCGATTTTAATACGTTTAACCCAGTGAATAAGAAATGTGTCATTATGAGAAGTGGTCTGATGCACATCCACCACAGTCGAAAGATCACATCTGCGCCATCTGACTCCGGAGGATTTAGGGTTTTAGACCAAATTGTTTTTTTCCTACAGTGGAGATTAAGTGGCATGTGCTTGTACGTAGCTACGCATTTCCCAAACCAGAAGTGGATAATAATGTCCCAGACAAAAGAAAACGTCTTATACTTATTTTAAAGCCAGAATCTTAATTTTTAAATAGTCAGGTTCCGGATTTTGATTGGGTGCACCATGTGGAGGAATGCCTTACTGCTGACCTGTATTTGGTTAGTGGGAGTTGTTGGAAGATCTACCAAACAAGACGGACACACGCTCGAAACTTATCGGCAAACAAGGTAGGGTTTTATAACCGTAGCCCTTTTGTGGCCGAAATAAAACTGCACTGAAAACGTCACCGTGTATTATTTCAGTATGCTAGAAAGGGCATTCAAATGGAGGGTCTACTCCATTTCCGCGCTCTCAACATGATGCATTATTCGCTTTTGACGCAAGTATGACCTATAACAGATAACTATACTTGTATGTCTTTATCCGAAAAGAGAAGACATCCATCTTTATGCCAGGGAAGTTTTGCTTGTAGTAATACATTTTTCATTATATGCTTTATTATACGTTTGTCAGGGTCAGCACCAGTTTGTCTCGGTCTTTCTTGTCCCCTCCCCATTTGGCCAGCAGGTGTCGCTGGCCATCCTGTCATCCCCGTTGTCAGCCTTCGCGTGTTCCCCAGCTCTTCTGGCTCAATGAGTTCAGCATGCAGCTACCCATTAACCCCTCTGTTGTGTGTTTGAATCCCACCTCCTCTGTTTTTGTATTTTGTTTCCTAGAGTTTCATTGGAATCTGTTTCCCTAGTTCCTGTGATTTTGTGGTTTTCTATTTTGGTTTCTTGCTTTGTGCCTTTGTTGTGTTTTACCTGTCTTTTTTTTTATTTCCCCAGTATTCGATTCTGTTTCTGTCAGTTTTAGTTTCCATGTGATCTCCCAGTTTCCTTAAGTTAATAATTAATTTCACCTGTTGCCTCTTTTCTTGCACCAGTCCTTGTGTGTTCTCCTTGATTGGTTAATTGTTTCATGTTTCACTCCTGCTGTGTTGTTACTGATTTAGTTTCTGTATTTAAGTCCCTGCCTTGGTTCAGTTCCCCAGTGGTTCATTGTATGCCAGTGATGTTGGTCGTCAGTTGTGTATTCCAGAGTGTCAGTAGTTACCTGGCGTTGCTTTTATTTTTGTACTTTGTCCTCTGCCTGCCTTTTTGTAGTTAGTCTTTATTTTTCTTATTTTGTTTTCTTTGATCCCTCGAGGTCTGTTCTGTTTTCTATTGTTTTCAGTTTAGTTAATAAACCCCTGTGTTCCCTGAGCTGCCAGCGGTCTGTCCACTTCCTTCCCAGCCTGCACCATGTCACACCCCCATGCCCAACCCCCCTGAACCCATGACAGCATTGCTGCTGCTATTATTATTATTTATTACAAATCTGTTCCATTCATTTCCATATGTGTACATCAGATTATTTTGATCAACCATACTGCAAAACAGTAATCACCATCAGGTTAAACTTGACATTTGAAATCTAATTTATGTAGCATTTTAATAATCATTATAATTTTTAAGAACAAAGTGCATCTCAGAGAAGTTACAGTCAGGAAAAGTGATCAGTCTGTTCTTTTTTTTTTTAATTTAGTATAATGAATGCCGCAGGTCTTTCAAAGCCAGTAGTCTCATTAAATTGAATTACAAACGTCATTCTTATTCTAGTACATTGAATACGGGCCGCAGTACAATTCTGGGAATTGAGTAAAGAAGTATTAGAATTGTTTGGATGATTTGTGTGCTTCGTGACGTGTGAACAGAAAATGTGTAGCAGTGTGTGTAGCCAGTTTTATCTCTACTAAATCTTTCTTTCCTCGCACATCTACCAATTAAATGTGCTATTAACCGAGCGGTAGGACCACTGCCGGTAGTGAAATGTTTTCTTCACACCGTCCCTCGCCGACCTCCTCTTGCAGGCAGCAGGATCTCTGTTGCTCAGGGCTGTATAGTCACTGGTACAAAGGAAGATGCTCTGATTTCAGCTGTCTGTTTTCCTGAGGACAGACATGACTGAGAGGATGCATCTAGCAGGCAGATTAACAGGCAGGGGACCTTGGCAGCCGCTGCCAGCAGCTCATTCTCTGCGTCTGTTGGAATATTTTAAATAACCCTTTAGCCCTGGGCACTGCAAAATCATGTCTGCCTGCCTTTCTGTCTCTCTTACTCAGATGTCATGAACCACTTGGGTTTTTTACATTAAAAGAAATGATTCATACTCCTTATCTAAATGGACTCAGACAATCGTTCCAAGTAACACTGGGCTGTCATTTGCATATTTAGTTTTAAAGGGTTTTCTTTTTTTTATAAAATTGCTCACATTTCAAAGAATGTTCTTTTATGTTTCCATTTATTTTCTATAACTTTTTAATCAGTTTAGGGTCAGAGTCAACCAGGAGCTTATCCCACGGACCACAGGGCATGAGGAAGGGTGGACCCTGGATTGGGTAACGGCATCATGTGACCCACGCACACCCACTAATGGCAATTAGGGCACACTAGTGTCCCTAAACTCCTGGGGAGAATCCCAGATGTGGGATCATGAATGAAGTCAAGGTTTTTTTGGGGCTTTGAGATAAGACACCAACACAAATTATCCAGTGTGGCCAAAAGAATAACCTTGGAGATGTTCTCATAGCTGATAACTGTAAGATGAGAGTTATTCTTCGTAAATGGTAACATTTTAAAAGACCGTAAAGGACTGTGTATGAGGAAGAGCTGGGTTTTTGGGTGGGTCATCTATGAAGTTTTTTCAGTAAAATAGTTGTGGAAAACAAAAGATGTCATGATCACATAAATGTTTTTTTCATTTACAAAACAAGCAGAATAAAAAGCTGGAACAAAAACACAGATAGTTCGCCAAATATGCCCTGCGATGGATTCAGCCAAAGAAGGATTAAAGCCTCCTTCATCTTGTTTTGTGCTGATGAGCCAACAGCAGCCTTGCCCAGCTTCTCTCTGCATGTCTATTGTGTTTGTCTAACGTTTTCAAATCTTCTGTTAGTTTGTACTCCTGCCTGCCAGTTTTGCTTTTTCTTTTATTTTTTGTGTTTGCTGATTTTGCTGCATTGGCAGGACAGTGCTTATTCTGGCACACTGATGACAGACACAGATCATATAATTAGTGTGTCTTGCATACCCACGGTTAACAACTAGGGACCAAGTAATAAATTTCCGCTGAATCACAATTGACAGCTTAAATAGGATTGTAACTTTTTTCTGGTATATCCTAGGCAGTGTTTCGCAACCTGATCCTCGGTGACCCCGAGACGGTCCACTTTTTCGCTCCTTCCCAGCTACCGGAGGGTGCAGTGATGCGGATTGTCTAGCAGGTAGTGGGGGAGGTTCAAAAAAGTGGATTTCCTGGGGTCTTCGAGGATGGGGATGAGAGATACTGACATAGAGACCTGCATACAATCTGACTGTAAACCTTGTTTGTGCCAAATAATAACTGTTGAATCCTTGAAGTCCCTGAAGATTTATCAGTGGTTTGCTGTAGATTGCAAAGTAGAAATTGAATCTAAGGTATAGTAAACATAGATATTATGTTGATATCCATCTATTTCCATTTTTCATGCATTTTCTGTAATCACTTGTCCAACTCAAGGTCACCGGGGAATCTTGAGCATATGCTAGAGTTTGATTATGAATTAATAATTGCATCGTATTCCCTGGGACAGAAACATTACATGGATGAATATCAACACCTATTTTCATTTAGAGTCAAATTGCTCCAAAAATGAAGCAGCAGTACTGTGTTGAAAGAAAAAAAAATAAGGCTGTAGTCTTAGTTGGTTGGTTTTGTGAACAAAGTAACTGTAAAATTATTGGATGGATCGTTTTCTTTGCAGACACATTGTCTGGAAGAAGATCTGGAAGTGATGAAATTTTGAGACAGATTGCAAAAAAGCTAAAGCGATAGCACAGTGATAGCGAAGAAAAGGAGCAGTTTCAGATGTTTGATCTCGTAACTGTGACAACTCAGAAAGTATTTGTCAGATCGTTTTCAACCTTTGCAGACACATTTCAAGGGTGAAGATCTGAACCTGGTCAAATGTCGAGTCAAATTATCCCAAAATTGAAGCATAGGCGTATAGTGATGGCAAAGGGCAACCTCAGGAACTTGACTTGTCAGCATGGTCACAAAAATAGTCAATGGTGGAATTTAAAGGTTAGGCTGAGGAACAGCTAATGGCTTTGACCCCTCCACAGTGGGTCTACTTTACAGGATTCACCCCCCCCCCCCCCACATTACTGGGTACTTCAGCTGAACACTGTTCTTCTTTGCACTGCTACAATATGTATCTCCAGCTTGCGCTATGTTTCACCAAGAAAAAATAATCCTCACGACAATCACTTTTTATAGGTGTGAAACCACAAAAAGCTCATAAAAATAAGGTGCTTCTCCTAATTTCAGCTCCTCAGTGGTATATGGCTCTGGTCAAAAACATGAAATAGCGCCACCCCCAACTACAGAATTTTAGTGAAACAAGCTTCACCCGATCTATATTTTTCCCCATTAGTTTCAATGTAAATCATCTCAGACCTTGGCGGCTGGTGGATCTTCCAGGTTCAATGGACTCTTATGGCAAATAAGTCCCATCTGTGAAACAAGTGACTGCCTACTGTGATAGGGTAGTTGACCACTTCAGTATGATTGACACAACACTGTGGCCAATCACTGCCAATCATGTAGCACCTGAGCACCTGATCTTGAGTGTGAGGGCAGCTTGAAAGCTTCATAAATAACAAAAAAATTCTGATTTTTCAAGCTATGGTATTTTTCTGTGAATTAGAGGGATTTGTGACTTTAAGTGTTTTGTCTATGTGAGATTTGTTTTATTATTCATAATAAGTGCTTGTTCACTAAATAAATGGAGTGGCCTATAATGTGAGGCAGCATATCGTTGGGGAAATACGGTAGCTACCTTTTTGCCTGTTATTTCCATAGCTGC
>JAODUD010000026.1:17543751-17575143 GCA_026784285.1 Stomatorhinus walkeri
GATCTGATGAACGAATAACATCGTTGATTGCATCTTACAGGATTCTTTCCAGTGTTTTCCTTAAGAGAAATTATGTTTTCTTGGGATTTAGAATTATTGTAAATTATGTATTGGTGAAATAAACATTACTATTGCTTATTTGTAAGATATGTACAATAATATACACTTTTATATTTTGTAGTGATTTAACACTATAAGGGTAGAGCAGAAGAAAGAAGGTGTGAGGCAGCAATAGTAAATGGTAGGATGGATCTTTTTCTGTATTAATAATATAGGCTCTGTGTTGTTTTATGATATTAGGGTTAATGTGTGTGTCCTTGTGATTGTCGTCTGGCATGAAGCTGTCAGCTTCATGTTTAACAAAAGTGTGCAAGCATCCAAAAAAAGAATAAAGAACAAAAACAACAACCAAAACAAACCCCGTAATATAGTAATATCCTTATATAACCTCATATCATGACCTGTACCTTGAATTGGGGAGTTGGGGGGGGCAAGGCAAGGTGCGGACTTTGTTTTGCGGCGTTTCGGGGTGCAGGGTGCTGCCACTCTTCTGGGGAGGCCGTCCACACATTTATGGAGGGTGTCTGTGGGAATTTTTGCCCATTCAGCCAGAAGAGCATTCGCGAGGTCAGGCACTGAGTTTGAGCGTGAAGTATCAATCAAAGTGTCAATCGCGAAGATGTTAAATGGGGGCCAGTCGAGTTCTTCTACATCAAACTCATCTAACCATGTCTTTATGGATCTTCCTTTGCGCAGTGAGGCACAGTCAAGCTAGAACAGAAAATGTCCTTCCCCAAACTCTTCCCAGACAGTTGGAATTGTCCAAAATGTTTTGATATGCTGAAGCATTAATGTTTCCCTTCACTGGAACTAAGCCCAACCCCTGAAAAACAACCAAAACCATAACCCCCCCTCCACCAAACTTTATAGTTGGCACAATGCAGTCAGGCAGGTAATGTTTTCCTGGTATCTGCCAAACACAGGCTCGTCCATCAGCCTGGCTGACAGAGAAGTGTGATTTGTCACTCCATCCAACACATTGCACTGCGTTTAGTGATGTGAGGCTTGCATGCAGCTGTTGAACCATGGAAATCTATTCCATGAAGCTCCCAGCTGGGCGTAATGCCCAAGGAAGTTTGAAACTCTGTAGTCATTAAGTCAACGAAGCATTGGTGATGTTTACATACTATGCACCTCAGCACTCGGCGACCTCATTCTGTTACTTTCTGCCACTTTGTGGCTGAGTTTCTGTTCTTCCTAAACACTTCCACTTCACAATAGTACCACTTACACGACTGTGGAGTACCTAGCAGGGAAGAAACTTCACAAACTGACTTATTGCAAAGGTGGCGTCCTATGACAGTTCCGCACCTGAATTCACGGAGCTCTTCAGAACGACCCATTCTTTCACAATCCTGACTGCACGGTTAGGTGCTGGATGTTATACACCTGTAGGAATGGGTCTGAATGAAACGCCTGAATTCAGTGACTAAGAGGTGTGCCCCATACTGTTGTCCATTTAGTGCACACTGGCCATCATTTCTAGAAATTGCAGAAGGGGATGGATGAGGCAGGAGTAGAGATTTGTGGAGGGGTCGACAGAGTTGTCTGGGGAATGGATTTTTGTTGTCCCACAAAGCACAAAGCGTTGTTTCTTGTTTAGAAGGGCCGTTTATGTTTTGTTGCTTTAAACATGCAGATCGAGGAGAGAAAGTGTAAATGTGGAGCCAGAAAGCCTCAAATCTGGCAGGTAAGTCAATGTCAGGAAAGGTTGCTGTAACTGTAATGCTCTGAATTATCATCAGCAGGAGGGCATAATTGTTACGAAGGCTGTAACTATAATTATGGTTAAATCTATCTTGTCTTAAATCACCGACGATTTAAGAGAAATGCCTTTTTCATACCTCACAGTCCTATCCTGAGGAGGAGTCTGGATTTGACAAAAACCTATGTGACGAAATCAGAGCAGCTCCTAAGAATAGGTGACCATGACTTTACAATGAGACCTGGGTTTGGAGGTGAGGTCATATCAAAACTGTTAGTTTCTTTCTTTGTTTTTTTAATTAAAAGCTTGTCTAACTTGGCATTTTCCATTTATTTGGCATTTGAATAACTTTAAACATGACTTAAATTGTACATCACTTAAGGATATGCAGATTTACATTTTACAGTTTTTTATTTAGAAGCTTGTTTGGGCTGGCATTTTCCATTTATGTGACATTTTTCTACCTTTTTTTTTGCTACATACTGTACGCAAGACTGAATATTCTTTTAAACTGAGCATTTTGTGACCTGATTACATTGTACAAGTTAATGTTGGCTGTACAGCATAAGTGTCTCTGAGAGAATTTTTGACCTTTTATCTTTTTAAATGCTGACATCTTAGCCTTAGAATCAAAATAACATTTATTCATCCTACTATAGGGCCTGCAATTCCAGTTGGGGTAGATGTTCAAGTTGAAAGCCTTGACACAATTTCTGAAGTTGACATGGTAAGCGTTATGACTATATTATTGTAATTATCAGGAATTTTGGAAATGTCATCTAGTAACATAACTTAAGAATATTTTATTTTTTTTTATGAAGGAAAATTATATTTTAGTAGAAACAAAGCTTTAAGATGGGAGTGATCTGCCAGATCCCATGGTGGCTCATTGGGTAGCATTGTGATCTCACTCCTACGGGGTTGGGGGATTAAAGCTCTTCTTGGAATCAATAAAATTCTTCTTACATAAAATATTTTTTAGTGTGCAGTTTCGTATTAGTTTAATCTCCACCAGGGGGCAGCAAAACAATAACGGAGATGTGTTTCAGGACTTCACCATGACCCTGTATCTGAGGCACTACTGGCAGGATGAGCGTCTCTCCTTCCCGAGCACCACCAACCAGAGCATGACATTTGACAGCCGGCTGGTGAAGAAGATCTGGGTGCCTGACATGTTCTTTGTCCACTCTAAGAGGTCTTTTATCCACGACACAACCACTGATAATGTCATGCTCCGTGTGTTTCCAGATGGAAACGTGCTCTACAGTTTAAGGTAACCGCTAGCCAATGCCCAGTCAGATGGCAAAAGATAATGAGACTCACTGTCATGTTCGTCTCTCCATTTTAAATCCATTTTGTTACGGTTGCAGCAGACGGCCCAAGTCTTCTCTTTCCCGGCAACATTACATACTGCATACTGTGACGTATAAACATATTATAAATTTTATTAACCTGCCCTGTACGGTACGTCTTCAGGCTGATAAGATCTTGTTACTATTACACCAGTTTTATTATGAGGGCAAATCCAGAGCCCTGCCCCTGGCTGGAGGCTTCAGGGCCGACCCTGATACGCTGGGGGGGGGTTGTATCTCCTAACTGGCCTGGGTGTATCTCAGCCTTGGCCAGAACTCTTTGCAGTCTAAGGCCATGCAACTATACATACACACACACACACACAGTCCTGTAATCATATCTTTATGGGGACCGCTCATTCATTTCTATGGGGAAAATGCTAATGCTAACTATGACAACATTAACCTCTACCCACCCCAAATAATAACCAAAAGTAACCAAAGAAAATATGAGTCTTTGCATTTTTAGGTTTTTTCATTATATTTTTCATATATGTGTGTATGTGTCTGTGTTTGTGTGTGTGTGTGTGTATATATATATACATGATATACACACACACATATACATTGCCGCAGAGATTTTTATTGTGTCCTCGTGTGTTGTAACAATACAGTTGAGGAGATCACATTTCTCGTGTATGGACGAGGACAACCCACCTGTGTTTTTGGGAGACTGGCCAAGGAAAGTGCTGGAGGCTGGCACGCGGGGTTTTATGATGCGGCCGCGGGCAGGGAAATGTACTGCGGCAGAGTCAGATGAACAAGCAGCTTCGCAAACCCCCGCATAGATTTCTGGCCAGACAAGACAACCGAACAACAGCAAGAAATACATAAAAAATCAAGAAAACACTCTCAGTCTAAGATTTTAATCTGTGAAAACCCAAATCCAGCATGTGATGGATACTTCTTGGGTACTTTCCTTTGCTCTTGATTATAACTGATCATAACTGATTATAACTGATTATACCTGATTATAACTGATTATAACTGAACTTTCTGTGACTCTCTGTTTATGATCCAAGTTGGATCCCAACAATATGCTCAAGTATTTTGTCTGCCTTGGCAAAAAATATATGCAACTGAAAATGATCTTTCTTTATGATCTCCTAAAAACCATGCTGAAAAAGAAGAAAAGTTACTATATGCTTTAATATGTTTTATTATTATTAAATAATCTGTGTAGAATACAGACACTTCCCGGGTCTCAATGGTCCTTCTTATGATATTTTGACTTTACGATGGTTATTCCAATTCCATTCTGTTTTTCGCTTTCACTTTTCAGTTTATTATTCTACAAATTACATATTCAGCACTATATTATAAAATAGGCATGCTAATGATTTTGCCCATCTGTAGGTTAATGTAAGTGTCCTATGCATGTTTAAGGTAGGCTAAACTATGATGTTTGTTAAGTTAGGTGTATTAAAATGCATTTTCACTTTACGATATTTTCTGCGGGGTGGCATGGTGGTGCAGTGGTTAGCACTGTTGCCTCACACCTCTGGGACCTGGGTTCGAGTCTCTGTCTGGGTTCCATGTGTGTGGAGTTTGCATGTTCTCCCTGTGTCGTCGTGGGGTTTCCCCTGGGTACTCCGGTTTTCCCCCACAGTCCAAAGATATGCTGAGGCTGATTGGAGTTACTAAATTACCCATAGGTGTGACTGGTGTGTGAGTGTGCCCTGCGATGAGCTGGCCCCCCGTCCAGGGTTGTTCCTTGCCTCATGCCCATTGCTTCCTGGTAGGCTCCGGACCCCCCGCAACCCAGTAGTATAAGCGGGTATAGAAAATGGATGGATGGATATTTTCGGCTTACAATAGGTTTATCGGAACGTAATCCCATAACCCAGGGAGTGTCTGCACTGAAAATGCCTATTAAGACAGTTATGGCAGGATTTTTGTAAAACTAAGGAGCTGCTTCCATTTGGTTCCAACATATCAGGAATGTTATACAGAAACTCACTGTACTGGTTGCTGATATCACTATGTTTTCAAAGGATCACAGTCACCTCCATGTGCAACATGGACCTCAGTCGATTTCCTTTGGACACACAGACATGTTCCCTGGAGATCGAAAGCTGTGAGTCTCTCCTGACCACCACATTCTGTCCTTTTCATCACGTTGCATCCACCCAGCTTCTGATAAAACGTTCCCTCTGGGTTTTTTGTTTAGACGCATACACCGACGATGACCTCATGCTGTACTGGAAGAAGGGTAACGAATCCCTCAAGACCGATGACAGAATATCGCTATCCCAGTTCCTCATCCAGAAGTTCCACACAACCACTAAACTTGCATTTTACAGCAGTACAGGTACTGAGAAACTGCTGTCCCTCTCTGATGATGCACCTAGAATTTACTTTGCTGAAATGTGAAATGCATGCGTGAGAGCGATGAGTCCCTGTGTTTCTCCTTCCATCCAGGATGGTACAATCGACTCTACATCCACTTCACTCTCCGTCGGCACATCTTCTTCTTCCTGCTGCAGACCTACTTCCCAGCCACGCTGATGGTCATGCTCTCCTGGGTGTCCTTCTGGATAGACCGCAGGGCGGTGCCTGCCAGGGTGCCGTTAGGTCAGTAGGTCCATCAAGAGTCCATAGAACACATGCCTGACTTTCCAGGAGAACTGCTCCTCTACAGCTTCATTCTTACATATCCCTCCTCTCCATCTACACACACAGCTCTCATGTTATTGACTACACAGTATTTTCATGAAGGGCCATGTTTTCTTTATCCATCGAAGGAACTAAAGATGTTTCGGTGAATCCAGGGATTCCTCGTACTTTTTGATCTCGCCCAGGTATCACCACGGTGCTCACCATGTCCACCATCATCACCGGAGTCAACGCCTCAATGCCCAGGGTCTCCTACATCAAAGCGGTGGATATCTACCTCTGGGTCAGCTTCGTGTTCGTCTTTCTGTCTGTGATAGAGTACGCCGCCGTCAACTACCTGACCACAGTTCAGGAACGTAAAGAAAGGAAGCTACGAGAGAAGGTAAAAAAGCTCTAAGATGTATATGATCTGCTTTTCTTTCCCATTGTCTATCATAATTTGGAAAGTATACATGCAACCTGTAGCTAATGGCTCCTAACCAGACCATAGCCGGCGCTGTGCAAAAAAGTCTTAGACAGTCAAAGATAACGAGGTTTAAGAGATCTTCTTCATGTAAAACCACTATATGTCTGTCAGTGTGTCAGCTTAGACATTTCAAAAGCTCTTCTAACACCACCGCAGTATTTGCGGCAACAATCCCATACGCCTGTGAATTTTCTGACTCAACTAGTACTCCACCTCATATGACTAATCAATTCCTCATAGGCTTTTTTAATTAAATAAATGAATTAAGTAAGCTGGTTGTGAAATGTAATGACTACATGGAATGGCTGGGGTGCCCCTAGGGAGAGGTTTTGGAACTGAAGCGGTGATCATCTAGCCGTCCAACTAGATATTAGTAACTTTTTGGAGAATAGTAGAAATTCTTACTAGCTTTTATTGCTATTATATATGTTGTATTGTTAAATCGAGTTTCTTTCTGGGCAAATATACACTTATTACCCAGATAAATAGCCTTAAACATTTTCTGTGACTGCTGAAGACAGTACTGAAGATGAAGATATCACGAATAACTCGAAATACAGCATTGAGGAGAATAAAAGCCATGTAGACTCTCTTGTTTGCATTGACAGACTGCCCCTCGCTCTCACAGTTGTCGATTTTCTCTTGCTTTAGCTACCTTGCACCTGTGGCATTTCTCACCCTGACCCTGTGATGCTGAGCGCTGGCTACAGTGACATTGACATCGACGCCACTGGGAACTATGGTGACGGACAAGAGAGGACTTTAGCGCACCTGGTGCTGAGTGACGGACAAACCAGGGCCCAGGTGAAGACATCTTGGGGCTATATGAGTATGTGGATTGACACACACGCCATTGATAAGTACTCCAGGGTCATCTTCCCCGGTGCGTACGTCCTCTTTAACGTCATCTATTGGTCGATCTACTCTTAGCCCCCTCCTCCTACAATGTGAGAGACATTGTCATGTGTCCTTGCATTCTATGGAAGGAATACAAAAACTTTTCTGATTGTTTCCTTGGATGCTGGGCCCAAGCATTCATTTGATTGTGTGGGTGCAGAATATAGCTTACGGCATGAAAACATTGCTAAGGAAACGCAAGAATGAACATAATGGATGCATCATTCACATAATCTTTCAGATGGATACATGCCTTGGATTTAGGAGTGTCCAAAACAATCCCTACTCATGTGGATACATTTTTTGAAATGTGCATGAATAAATTGTCACAGGTTTTTCCAAACCTAATGGATATATTAAAGTGATAGACACGTATCAGTCGCTACCATTTATTCAGTATTATATCTAAATGTTAATAATGACAGGCAAATCGTCTACCAGATAGACATTGTTTTATTAGAGATAAGATAATATGCAAAACATTTTGACATTATTATATATTATTTTGACATATCATTTTTATGAATACTTCTCACTGCGTACCTACCTTTTACGCCTTTTAACATTAGTGCATCGTGAATATTGCGCGATCGCATCGAATCAAAACCATCAGCTTTTCGCTTTCCGCCAGTCTCGTTTCTTTTTCCCCTTTCGTTTTAAAACACCGAGTGGGTGTCACATGGAGTCAAGCTTTTTGTAACCGAAATGTCAGCGAAAGCGCTCTGTTTTTCACAGATACTCAAAGTGCCACGTGCTGAAGGGTTGATGTGGGCTGCTGTCCTTCCATTGGCCCCCCTGGCCACAGTCATGGTATTGCAGGGGGGAGGATGGGCGGGCTGGTGTGCTACAGATTCCAGCCTCAGATTGCAGTCATCTGCAGTTTGGTTTTCCATTGAAATACTAGTTGTGCGTAGGGAATAGACTAGATTTTCTTTAATTTTCCATCTCTTTAGAGGTGTTTTAAAAATGAATGATTATAGCATGCATGTATTTATCAGATTCTTTTATTAACTGGAGCATTATAAGTAAGCCTGTTCTTCCTCTTGTGTGAATGGTGATGAAAATTCAGCCTGTTCGAGGTTGCTGAAGACTGCCCAGTGTAGCCTGAAAAGACACATTCTGAGGGACAATAAAATATGCTCGGCTATTTTGTCTCTTGCAAACATTGACTATGGAGCTGTTGGTATGCATTTTGTACATTGTCAAGTCAAGTCATGTGTTTTTATGTCGTCTTATAATAAAAAGGTGACTTGGTGATTCAGTGAGTTGCACTGTGTCCTCACACATTCAAGGTTGTGGGCTTGATTCCAGCTGTGTGCGTGTGGTGTTTGCATATTTCTCCCCAGTTTGCTTAGATTTCTCTCCAGCCAGAATCATGCGATTTAGAGGAATTGTTGTGTCAGATCCTCCATCGTGTGTGAGTCTGTGTGTGTTCTGTGATAGACTAGTATGCCTGCCAAAATATCCCTGCCTTGTCTTCTGATCTCCTTGGGTTAGACTCTAGGCTAACAGCAGCCATGTATTAGATAAGTGGTTATAGAAGATGGATTGATGTAATAAACAGTAGTACCTGTAGCCAAAGCTTCTTTTCAGGCTTACATTCACATTGAATCCAGGATTACATTTGTCAAAAAGCCTTTCTCAGGAAACGCTAGATGGCACCATGGTAACTTAATGTGGAAGATCGATTCCGCTACTGAGAGACCCAAATGCCTGAAAGTGGCTGTGACTTTGGCTGCACATGCCGCGCTCTATCAGACAGGAGCTGAGAATGATACTGTTTTCCCACTGAGTCGTGCTGTAACCCCTCCCATCTGCCTGGCACATTACAGTTTGTGAGAATAACAGATATTCCAAAGGTAAGGCATACGGTGATGTCACCCTCACACCGACCAAACAGAGTGTGGCACATTGGAAAAGGCTCACGTAGGTCTGCGTAATAATGGAAGAAAGTTACAACTCCTCCTTGGCTGACTGTCGGTCTCCTGGGTCCATCAGTTAAATGAGGTCCATTTGAATTACAGGAAATGCTGTTGCTGGGCTTTCAGGCAGAGCAAGGAGGCCTATTCTTGACTCGAATATCACTCATGTCAATTTGGCTTTTAAACTGTATTGTGTTACTCTGTCTGTTGTTGGCTGGTGCACGAAAAACCTCATATCGCCCTATTTGCCCGTTTCCATCTCTAACACTCATCTGCTTTTATGTCTTAATATTCCTCCAAAGGTCTTGATTGCAAAAGGACCTGTAGAGACCTCTGATTATTTTGTGTGTTTATTACGCCTGCCGGATTACGTGACGGAAACAGGTGTCACTGCTTACGATGTATTTGTTTCGTACAGAACGCTGTCGGATTAAAGCCCGGAAACAGGTGTTCTCTGCTTATGATTAGCTTCTCATGAACACGAGCGATTTATCATCTCGGCTCTGGTGTGCGCTGGATGGTGTGTGGGCGTACATGTGTAAGTGGACATTTCATCCCTTCCAGTTCTGCACTCTGGCAGTTTGCTGGTGTTTTTTTCACACAGGGAACAGGCTGCGTCTGAGTCTTCCGCTCATGAAGATTTTTTTTTCTTGCCTTTTATGTGTCAGTTGCAGTCAGAATCTTCGCCCTCTGATCACTGGAACGGAGAGTATATTGCATGCTAATTCTTGGCTAAATAATGACTTTTTTATTATGTCAGAAAAGGTGAAATTCCAATAAGATTTTGTCAGCTCTGTCAGCACTCATTTCCTTGTCATAAATATATTGCATCAGTCAATAAATCATTCCCCCTTTTTAAATATTGTTGGCACACAGAACGCAGTCTTTTATTACTTCAAGGCAAAATTGCAAGAATTAATGCCCTGCTGTTGTTGTTGTCATATTTTATGCTGGATAATATTAGTGTCCAGACATATTGTTCATATGACCAATATTATTTATTTAATACCTAACCTAGACTGTCTGCACTTTCATCTGTTGAAAGGTCGCCTTGCCGTCTGTCCCTACGAGTCCCGTTGAAATGATTCCTTCAGCTATGGAAACATACTGCATGCTAGCGCCCAAGCATTAAATGAAAACAGCATCACTTCTTATTTTAACTGTTATTTTGGACATTAGATAATCAAACTTCTCCTTAGCAGTTTAAAAAATGGGGGAAAATGTATTTTCTGTTTATAATAATCCAGGACTATGTGTTTTTTTTTTTTAGACTTGCATTCAGGGGTGCAACATAGGTATTTTCAAGGTGGGCTGACCAAATCTGGGGACCCTGACTCGGTAAGGAAAATGTATTGTTTGGCAAAAGTTCATCATCAGCTACCCTACCCGCTCGGGACCCCTCCTCCATTTTCCCCCCACCCCCCACTCAGGGCAATTCATCAAATTCCTGGGCTGATTATTAATCCCAGCCCAGTCCTGCCTGCACCTGGCAAAGACAGGGGTGTCACGCTGAACATGACCCGATCACTCCCCCTGCACATCCCAGCTTTTACTCATCCCCCTGAATATAACTGACCTGTTAGACCCTTATCACCCAAAACACATGAATTTGTCGAGCTTCATCCCCAGCTAATTGTTCCATCCCATTCTGCACAGATGGGATGCAGAAGACCAGACCATTTTAGAACCTTAAATCACATACTTCATTTGTTCTCCGTGCAGCTTTAGCATTTTAATGAATGCAAGGGATTTTAAAATGTTTTCCCTTAATGACTCATCTGCTAAGATGTCTGCATGTAAGTACATGTAAGTACGCCAGTGCTGTGTCACAATCAGGTAATTGGGCAAGGTCTGTGTCAAGAGCATCATGGGTTTGCTCAGCCAGTATTTTGCTTCTGTGTTTGTGGTCTCCTGTTCCGGGTTATCCAATATCCTGTGTTTTAGTTTGCTTTTCCTGCACCTTGTCCCGGCACCGCCCATCCAGTAACACATTGGTTTTAAGGTGTGCTGTCCACTGATCCAAGGCAGTGATTCCAAATCTGGTCCCCGGGAACCCGTAGATAGTTCATGTTTTTGCTCCCTCCGAGTTTGTAACCAGACAGTCCACATTTTTGAGAGCTAGAAGGGAGCAAAAATGTGAACTGTCTGTGGGTCCCAGAGGACCAGGTTGGAAAACGTTGGTCTCAGGGGCTATAAAGTAGAAAAACTGGCATTGTAGATGGATGGTCCAGTTCAGGGTGCTCCGTTTTGGATTATCTTGCTTGTGAAAGTCAATAAACATGTTTTAACCAAGCTTGGATGTAAATGCTGAATCTCCAAATGTGACAATCCCACTGTCTGCAGGTTAGAGAACCTCTTTTTGAAATTAAGGTTCCATCACTTGGCTCCCCATCACCAGTTTTGTCGATTTCAGTTTTAGTCCTTTTGCACCTCAAAACAGAATAATAGGGAGTTCATCATTTGACATTGTACTTCCCTACACTTCCATTCAAAACCTTCAACACGAGTGTTGCTGTTCCTTACAGCGACTTAAACGAAAAGGAATGGAAATAACTGATAACCGTCATCAATCACTGGTGGAGATCACTTTTAAATTCTGAAGGTGAACCGATCATTCAGTTCAAAATTCCCGCCAATCTCTGCTCCAAAAAAACAAAAGAATCTTAAAAAACTCAAAGCATCCATTGATGCTCCCGCTCTCCCTGCTGGATCAAGCGACCAAAGCAGACTGGACTTCACCCCAAGACGAATGTGACACTGCCGGTTCCCCCATGTAATTAGATCCGGCTCTGACTGAGCTTGATGTACGCCATGAGTCTGGTTCCTCTGCTGCTGTTGGAATGAGCTTTATTAATTAGGCTAAAATACATCTAATGAGATGCTGAAATGTGACGGGCTATCTGAGCATATCTCTTTGCGTAGGATTCCCCCCGCCCTCCCGTTACCCGGCATGAAATGATCACAGACATCTGACTCTCTTTGTAGTAAGTGGTTAAATATAGCATTGTCTCCCTTTTGCACACCCAGGTGTCCATTTCAATCTGATAAGGTTTTTTTTCATTTAATAATTGATTAAAGATAAAAGTAACCACTTACGCTATCTTTTATGTTTTCGCTTTGTCATCTTAAAAGACAGGGCAGTCTCAAATACATCACATTTCTTCTCGACATATAGGCTAAATTATGTAAGTAATAATTATACAAAAATAGTGTGATACGCACTCTCTGTGTCACCACGCTGACAGGGGAGAAAATGAGAAGACGCAGGGATTCCATCTCATTTTGGTCAACATGCCTCCAGCCGTGACGCCAGGACTGTGGGTCACAGAGGAAAATGGGCGAATTGGTGGAGATGTGATAAGAAAAGCAATGAACGGAGACAACAGGATCAAATTGGTTAGCATAGAGGGAACCATGTTTGGGAGCTGGGAGGGCTTATGATATGACCTCTTTGCAAGACCTTGAATAAACAATGAGGAAGTAGCATGCAATTTGGGAATTTATTGGATAGAAATGTAACACACAAACTTAGCAGCTATAATAGCTAGAAACGGCCATGGCAACCAGTTCAGCTCGAAGCGACTATTGGGTATTGAAACTGAATGCTACATGTTGGTGATGATGTATTAATATTACCAGAAGATATATTGCTCTATGGGAGGTGGCTGAAGATATAAGGTGTAGGGATTTTACCTAGCAATGAATTATTATTTTTAGGCTTGTTATGACCCAGGTCTACAGGAGGCCAGAGTCATGAGCATTTTGTGTAATAACATGGGTCGTGTAGCCAATTCCCAATGTATCATGTTAGTGAATTTCAGTAATGACAAGAGAAGAAGCAGACAAGTTACCTCAAGAGTATCTACTAAAGACTAAAAACAATAAAAAATAAACAAACACACACACTTGTGTGTCATGTGTGTCACACACACTTTCCTGCAATGCCTAACCCCCATGTTTCTTCCCTGGTGTGGCCCTACAAAGCCTCACCTGCTACTCTCCCCTCTCGTTTGAGCCCTCATGTGGATCACTCCAGCTGCCTTTCATTCGCTCCCTCGTCAGTCCTGTATTAGAGTGCTTCCCATGCCTGTGCTAGCCAGTCCTGTCACTGAAGTCATGCCCTGTGTGTGCTCCAGTGTTTGTCCTGTTTTTAACCATCGTGGGCTGTTTTGGTTTTGACCTCTTTTCGGTACCCATTTGAATAAAGCCCCTTCTTGTTTCCTCTGCTCTTGCCTCACATTCTGCATGTTCCAAACGTGAAAATGCGGTCTTAACCTACCAAACAAAAGCAAATAAAGAAAACTCTTACTTCCCTAGTTAGGACAAAACAGCAGAAATTACAAACTAAAAATGTGTACTCACTCCCTATCTCTTCTTTACCCCTAGTAACAATAGTTACTTTTCAAGCACATGGGAAATTGCCTACAAATACATTTACAATATATACAGTCAATTACTTCAAGTACAAATAGAGCAACACAAGCAGAGATACAGGCTCTTGGTGAACACATGCCCAAACACTTAGAAAAGGAGTTCCACTGGTTATTGGACTTCAACTGGGCATCCACCTATCACCTACGGGATGAATTATCATACCCAGGTAATCCAGAGTGGCAACAAGGTGGAGGGCGGGGCTCCTGAGCTGAAACTGGAAGATAATCACACCCACACCAGCTGTAGCATAAACACCACAAGAACTCCACACATCCAGTCACAACAAAATAAATGAATCCATGGGTGTAACAATTATACCTTCAGGTTTTATGACTCATCCGTTGGTTTGTTTTTTTTTCAATTTTTTGCATTAGATCAAAGCTGAGACAGGCTGTCGCCGTCTCCTAGCATTATCATGCCTAGTCGTTCATTTGGTTTCTGGGCTATATCATGGAGAGGTTTGCTGGCGATCTCCATAACGTTATACCAAATTAAGAGACTGTACTTGGTGGGTCTCTTTGCCAGCTCAGAAGAAGAATAAATATTTCATCAGCATAGAAGAGGCAAGAGTAATAGTAGTTGAATCTTAAGGGAACCCAGATCAGAAAAAAGAAAACGTTAAGGCAATTTTACGGAACCCGAGCCCCTGAGCACGGCAGTCTAACTCGTGCTGTTGTCTGTGTGTGACATGTGGTGCCTGGAATCATGATGGTTTCATCTGAAAGAATCCCGATGCAGTCGCTTTAGGCAAAATACAGCTTGTCAATATCCAGTGAAGAGATTTTTCCCAAAAAAAACTTAAAAGAAGAAAAAGTGTAAAACCACACTTAGACATCTGAAGGCGTTTCATTTTGTAAATGATCTTGTTTAATTCCCTGTAAAGAGTACCTTTCATACCTCTCTTTGTTAGTCTGGGATGTTTCACATAAAATGCAATTAAGCTCTCTTTGTAATAGCCCGGGGTCCCGGAACTCATAAAGGTGATTACCAGAATGAGCTATGTTGCTATGGAAACATGGACGACGCACCCCCACCCTGCCAGATGGTTGATTTGATGATGACAGGGACCATGTCAGATGCGGTAGCAATCTGTAACAAGATTCAGAGGCCAGCTTCCAGAAGGATCCAAAGAAAAAGAAAGATATCAACAAAGAATGGATCAATAAAGGCCAGTGTTGAGGCACTGCAGTGACTTGGGGGGGTAAAAAAGGCAGGTCAATTACCACATTAAAAACAAATTCTCCAAAAAGCACAGCCTGACAACAGCTGATTTAATTGCCTTCCGGAACACTCCAGAAGTTCTCTGAGTTTGTACAAACCTTCTTTTTTGAAAGCAATCCCAAGTCCCCCATGTGACAGTTTGGTTCTCTAAGACTTAAAAAATATTAGAATATATTCTTAATGGATAACGAAGAACAAAAACATGAATTTTTGCTACATAACCTATCAAGCTAACCAGCACACTGTAATTCACCTTACAACAACCCTTAATTACCTAATTATTAAAAATGTTGATATAAACTTTAACTCTTCAGATGCTGATAAGGATCATTAAACAGCAATAGAAGATGACTATAGATGCTTCTAGTACTGTCCACAAAATGCACATCCAGTTTCCATTTATGCTCTTACTTTGCACTTCTCACGCACTGCTGCTCTGCACACTAAATCATTGCTTCCCAACCCAGTCCTCAGGTACGTTTTTGCTCCAACTGGGAGCTGACAGGGAGCAAAAATGTGTGCTGTCTGGCAGGGAGCTGGGAGGGAGCAAACATGTGGACTGTCTGTGGGTCCCTGAGGACCGGGTTGGGAAACACTGCTCTATATTGTTCACATAGAAGCCCTCATTCACACAGTAATGATCCCCATGAGTAAATACGGGTTAATTACTTGTGTCATATTTAAATTAAGATAAAATTAAGCAGAAAATTGTCACTAGATTAAGGATGATTATATAACAAACACAACTAAAATGAAACAGATATCAAAATCACACATATGTAAAACACAGAAGCCCTGTATTTATTACCCCCTCCCCAAAATAAATACATAATTGCATGTGTCTGTTGTAGCTAGTCGTTCCTAATTCCAGCATGATACACAATGCATTATGTCACCCTTGTATCTGTATACATGAACATATAATTGCATCCGTTAGAGCTTGTCAATTCTAATTCTATGCACTAAGAAATGCTTCCTTATACTGGTGTGTTACATTGCGTCACACTTGTGTGTCTATACATATGTGAATAACCAGGCCAGTGCTCACAGAGGATGAGGACTTAGTGATACGCACACTCCTCTACTTACGAATGAGATACGTTCCGAATGGCCGTTCGTAATTTGAAATGTTCGTAAGCCATTGTTAAACATCATTTTAAGAGTATACGCAAGTACAAAGAACTAGGATGCTGGGAGTACACACGATACCAGGCAGAATTGGCACGCAGAAAAAAAAAATAGCAGACAGGAGACAGGAGCCCAATGAACACAATTTAGACTTGAATGAACACAATTTGGACTTTGAATAATTTAGCTAAACTGGCTTTCAAGTCATAGGGGACAAAGATCAGCTGTACAACTAGATCCTTGGTTTACTGAACCAACAACAGCTGAGAACAAGCGTGAAAATAAAGGGCTTTTTTCAACATAGCTATAAGACCATTTTGTCTACTCCACAAACATTATCCAGAGCCTGAAAACACTAAATAATTCTGCCATATGAAGGCCTTGAAACAGAGCGCATATTCACTTTTTTTTCTTCAAATTCCCCCCCCCCCCCCCCAAATCTTGAATCCTACCAACATTGAATCCTAATTACTGCTAGTAATTAGCTACTGAAAAATATACTTTTTTCACTCATACATTTATTAGATTCATTGTCCTTGTCGTAATGCACTTCATCTCACAGGCCCTCTAACTTTGCAGGATCTGGGCGTAAGAGCCTGCATTAAATAATCATTTATTTTTCCATGTTTTTATAAATGTCCAACACTGAGGCTGTTAGTGAGACTCACAGACGATGTGTAATTTTATACTTCAAGGACCCAAAAAAGGAAAATTGGATTTGGATTGATGTCAAAATTTGAAAAACAGTTATGGAGCATAGACGGCATGATGCGCAGCACTGCAGCCACGCAAATTCGGGGTGGGGAATTGAAATTTGGCCTGGTGGTGCAGTGCTTAGCACTGTTGCCTCACACTTCTAGGACCTGGGTTTGAGTCTCTGCCTGGGTCACATGTGTGTGGAGTTTGCATGTTCTCCCTGTGTCGTCGTGGGGTTTCCTCCAGGTACTCTGGTTTCCCCCCACGGTCCAAAGACATGCTGAGGCTGATTGGAGTTACTAAATTGCCTGTGTCTGCGAATGGTGTGTAGGTGTGCCCTGCGATGGGCTGGCCCCCCATCCAGGGTTGTTCCCTGCCTCGTGCCCATTGCTTCCAGGATAAGCTCTGGACCCCCCGCGACCCAGTAGTAGGATAAACGGGTATAGAAAATGGATGGATGGATAAACCTCTCTAGGGGTATGTGTGCAAACCTTTCGCTGGTGCTTTATATTCCTGTATTATTTTCACAGTGGAATATAACTGATTACAGATTTACACATTAATTGCTAATGGTGTTTAAAGAGGCAACCTACCATCACTATAATAATATAATAAAACTAGAGGTGTGCAGTACTGTTGGCATCTGTCTTCTGTGCCTGTGGAGCACACGCATCTACCTCAGCAGTCGAAGATTGGTGACTGGGTCACTAATTTTTTTTTTTTTGTTTTTTTTACATATCCTGTACATAATTTTAACATTTGATACTGATGTTTATTGAATGCACAATAAACATGGCTATAGTGTTATGCCTTTTTATAAATACTTATAGTTATGCTTATTATACTTTATGAATGCATTATGAAGGTTTCTATAATGCATTATGATGATTGCTTTCATAAAAATGTTACCAAAATTTTAAATATTAACTTTTGTTAACTTACAAAATCTGGAAATCTAATCTAAAAAGAACAATGAAGTTTAATTGGTATTATTATTGTTGTTGTTGTTGTTGGCTGCTGTTATTGTTGTTAATAAATTATTAGTATATTAGTAATTATTAGTAACAGATTAGTATGCATTGTGCAGTTATGGTAGTATATACTCTTTAGTGTATTGCTCTTACTGTGTATTGCAGATACCCCTTGCTGTGTCTCTGATAGCTTTGTAGATGTTTTAGAACCTGACTTGTATTTCAAATGCAAATGTTTGCAATACATCCATGTGTAACAAACAGTCCTTTCTCCCGGCATTTCCACACTATGCATGTAATCCTGTGAAGCTACTCTGGTCATATCCAAGTCAACAGCGTTAGACGCCTTGACTGCTGCTCAATTATTCAGAGGGCCTAACAGGAGGTGTTGTCCCTTTGCCAAGTCCATAGGCAGTGAAACCCAGATCTACATTTAATAGGAGGCAAATGCCCAACATTAGTCACTGAAAGCAAAGGAAAATTCCTCCATGCCTCATGATTCTGAAATGTAATTAGTCTGCCAGTAAGGTGGACAGGATCTCAAAATTTAAGGATCTTATTGGCCGTCTCTCCACATTTTGATCATCCATGACTGGCAATCGCTGACCTCTGTAGACACAATCTATAAGAAGTCTGCCCATCCAACTCTTCTCATTGCAAGGAGCGTGCTGCTATTCTGTTTGACTTAAGAGGAAGGTAATCTCTTTTGCATGTTTCCATCCATCCCTTCATCCATTATTTTTTGAAGCTCCTTGCCCAGGCGAGAGTCTCAGTTGAGATATGACAACAGATGAATGAGGAATACAGTGAAAAAAAAAACTTCCTGTTTCTGATAAGCAAACAAAAGCAAAATGAAAATAGTAGTAAATGGTGGTAACCTGAGATCACATATTTTATTTTATACAGTAATGGAGTGCAGACAAAAGAAGAAATTACCTTGTCTACATGAAGATATGGGTCTCTCCCTTTTCCGTGTTATTACTTAAATTAAGATTATTATATTGACTAATTTACATAATGATGGTTCTTCAGTGTTTTTTCCCCATAGCTGTCAGAAAATTACTTCAAAGTTACAGGATGTCTTGACCTAAAGTCATTCAACTTGGCAAGAACATTATTTTGTAAAAAGTAACTTATTGAACTCTTATGAAATCATTATAAAGAAAGTCCTTTATTATCTCAAATTACTTACTGAGAATTTTAAGAGAACCACATTTCTGTCATTCAGGAATTTGGCCCCAGTCTCGATGGGTTAAGATGCTGTGTCATCGGAAGGTCATTGGTTCAAATTCTGTGGTGGAGCGATGTCATCACTGGGCCCTTGAGCAAGTCCCTAAACCCCAATTACTCCAGGGATTGGCTGACCCTACTTTTTCAGTTGCATGATGGTTTGGATAAAAGCATCTATTAAAATGAATAAATCTGCAGCTTAATTAACTAGATATATTCTATAGTCTATTTATGAATATAATGCACCAGAACTGGACCTATGCCCAGTTCCATGGTTTGGCCAGGGTGACCCTGACCCACCCTACAAGAAAAAGCCCCCCCTCCAGCCTCTGTACATAATCTTGTGCCCCACCCATCATTTTAAGGCTAGAGCCAGGCCATCAAATATTGGCCTACTGACATTTGGACGTCCAAATGAACTGGTTAGAATGTCCAGGAACGCGAAGCAGCCGGTGTTGTTCCTCTCTGCCCCCCTGACTTGTCTTTGCACAGTCTGCTGTGTGTTCGTGTGTTTTTATGTATGTAGGGAAAATAAGCCATAGGGAAAATTAGACCACACTATATTTTTAAACAAATCTGCGTTTTGAAATCCTGGTTTAATCGTGGGCTACACTGAGCAGCAGGATGCTTCCAGGTTCAAAAGTTCTAAGACAGCAGTAAGCAAGAATCAGGTGAACCAGGAGACACTGGGGACACCCAGAAATCAGCCAGGTAGAGGGCAGAAGCGGCTTTTTAATACCAGAGATGGCTGTTTACTTATCCAACAGTTTCCCATGAATCGTAGGATGACATCAAGTGACCTTCAAAAGCAATGGCAGGTGTGAGGTGCACTGCTAGGACAGTTTGTATCAGGCTGATAGAAGCAGGACTGAAGTCCCATAAAGCAAGGAAGAAGCCCTTCATTAAAGAGAAACAGAGAGGAACCAGGCTGTAGTTTGAAGAAAAAAAAAACATATACAGACGTTCCTCTACTTACGAACTTTCAAATTAGGAACTTTCAGACATACTGTACGAACGACGAGGACTCTAAGTCCAAATTGTGTTTGGCTCCTGTTTCCTGTCCACAACATCAATTTTTTTTTCTGTGTCCCAATTCCACCTAGTATGATTCACAGCAGCATGGCGTGCGAACTCCCAGCATCCTAGTTCTTTGTACTTGCGTGTACCTTTAAAATGATGCTGAATAATGACTTACGAACATTTCAAGTTATGAATGGCTGTATATTTTGTGTACACTACCCCAAACAGATTCCCCAGTCTGAATAGGGCGACATAAACCAATTAGCAAGAAAGAATTTCAACTCTTGTCAGAACAAACTAATACATTCTCTCCAGTGATACTAGAAAGGTCTCGGAAAGAGCCAAATTGGTTAGCTGCGAATGCCTGACTGTAACCCGCAGAGGAGAGGGGCCCTTTTGGTATCAGGAGAACGACTTCTCAGTAGGACAGATGGTGAAAGAAATGTCGAGATAAAGCCTTATTTCATGCATTACATGAGTGTCAGAGATGTCGACTTTTAAATCTGTTTGTCTCGCTCCTGCGGTCTCACTGGAGAAACAGTCCTTGGCTCCCCACATAGTGTATGTAGCAGTGAGCCACGTTTCCTAATCTTTTGTTGCAATTATATGTCCTGTTTCAGCTGCGTTATGCACTAATTTTGTCCATTTGTGGCTCATTTCGTCCAGATGCAGCAGTTAATATAATCAGAATCAACATTATTACTATTCTTAATTACAATCAGAATGAACATTATTACTGTTTTTTGTCTATTCTGTCTTTATGACTTATGTGAACAGTTCATGGTTATGTAAATTTATTATTTGTATATTCCACTTCATCTACATCAAGAATTCTGCCCAACATACCGTGATGTCAATCCTGCACTCCAATACTCAATAAACCCTTAAATCGTAAATATGGTAATCATTGTATCTATTTTGCTACCCTGGAAAAGTCCTCAATAATATGAACAGGTGCATTTACCATCCTGATAAACACCACTGTGCCCAGTGATGTTTATAACTACATTGGCCTCCAGGGGGCAGATTGTTCTGAATCATGGTCTGATTGCATTTAACTCAACAGGCAATATTTTTTTGAATCAGATGCATTTGTTGTTTACAAATTACAAAATACGATTTGCAAAAAAATCATTTAATAGTTTTGCTTACAATCAATTTTTTTCTCTGCATTTTTCATTTAATCATTTTTACCAATTTTAAATTTTATGCAGTATTAAATATTTTGTTATTTTATGTAACAAATCCCTTTTTTTTGTTATTTTTATTATTGCAGTTTTATTCAAGCACACACAAGAAAAACAATTTTCATGTGCCCTTTTATTGCAAAGATTATTGATTTAATGTAGTTGTAAAACATATGTACAGTATAAAATGTTGGAATTGCATATAGTTTTAAGTTCTATTGGGCGACACATCACAAACAATCAGCAAAGAGACACCAATTAACAATCATTAAAGTATCCATGGACACCTAGAATGATGTTAACTTTTGGACTCCAAAAATAGATACCCCATCTGATATTCGGTCTGTGGAAGAATAAATATAGCAACAACATTGTGTGGTTATGGACACCTTGTAGCATGCAGCGCTTGACAGGTTTATTTAGACAGTAAGTGGACACTGCCTGTGGAGCTCACTGACTCGTCAAATCAGTTTCATATGACAACTCGAAGACATGAGTGGAAGACCTGGGTCATTCCATTCCCTTTGTGCAGAACCAAATTATGGCTGGTCAGGCAAAAGGCGTAATGAAGAGCTCACTCAGAGCATGTAGCACTCAGGGAAATTGTCGAAAACTGTAATTTACAAATTCCTGTCATGGTGTCGGCATAAGGACACAATAACTATAACAATAACTGAGACACAATGGGGTTCATTTCAGAAACTAAATACATTGGGTAAAACTACAATTGAAAGGACAATTAACTACAAGAAATGACAAGGAAACAAGGAACAAGAAATAAAGCAATGCAGGAAACATGAAGTGGCAGGGGACCATAGGACAAACTCATAATACATCACAGATTAACATCTGACATTCTGACACAATGACCAACCAACTGTCCAAGTAACTGAACTAAGGCTGGAGCATAAATACACAAACCAAACCGGGTAAGAAAGCAGGAGCAGTGAGACATGGAAAAATGAACTGATTAGAGAGGGTGCAGTACAATCAGGTAGAATAGTCATAATGCACAGAGAAACAGGTGGGTCAGTGGGGGGCAACGTGTGGCTCATTGAGCTAAGCCTGTGTGCCTGTAATCACAAGGTCACAGACAAAGAGCAAGTTGAGGGAGGCATGAAGACCCCAAGGGGATCAATAAAAAAAGTATCGAAATTAACTTGATCAAGAAACAACAGGGAAAGTAAGAGACAGAGTAATATTACAATAACAAGTAATAGACAATCACAGGTACCTAGAGAAACCCAAAAATACCATCATTACAAATAACGAAGAAGCTGGTCTCAAACTCACGACCAAAAAGGTTTACAGCCGCACACTCAGCCAATAGAGCTACGCAGCAGACAAGGGATCAGAGGAAACTCACTAAGGGCTTGAAGGACATGGGGAGGACAGGATGGCCAGTGACACCTGCTGGCCAAATGGGGGAGGGGCGGCATGAAAGGTTGAGGAGGATGGGTGCTGGCCTTAAGAATTAACTCCGGAATCAAGAGCGAGCACATTTTCAAATAGATTTACTAAAAAATTACAAGTATGCTGAAGTAAAACAGCATCACGTATGTACTGTTTAGCATACTATCAAAACACAGGTCATGTGCAAGCTTCCACTTAAGAAAAAACACACCTTCCTATATGCACTGAAAGGCATGCTACTCTAAGCACCGGGGGGTAAGAGGCAGGGGGCAGTGAGTGGCTCAGGGGGCTAATTCTTTACGCTTGTGATTAGAAGATCACTAGTTCAAACCGTGACATCAGTAGGATAATTATGTGTCTGTCGGCCCCAGCAAAAGCTCAGCAGAGCTCCAGCTTACAAACTTACCCTCTCCTGTGTAAGTGTCTACTGGAGAGGAAGACGGGGTAAGGAAAGAACCACTGCAGTGAACTCGTACTTATGCAAATGCCAAGTAGAGGATCATTCCAGGTCTCACTAAAAGCGGCTCTTCTTTCACAGTCGTCGTTCAGAAGTCGCTGCTATTGACACAGTTGATTCTGCTTGCAGCCACACAAGGGACTCTGTTGTACAATATCAGCTTTGGCTTCGACAGGGCTGTCACTGGGAGATGCTACATATCACGGGGTACAAGGCTGGGTACAGCCTGCAGAGAATACCAGTCTATCACAGGGTACGGACATGTACACACTATACAGATCTGTATGTTGTTCTCAGTCTTTGTCTTTTTCAGAGACAGCATTACTGACCACTGTGCCACCCTGCAGGATGCAGTTTTACTTGAGAGTATTACATTTTACTTGAAACAGTCACAATTTAATCATGTCAGCTATGAATTAACTGAAAGAGGACAAGCTATTGCTGCCAATTATCATGCATTATGACTCAGCATGAGCTGCTATAGGGAAACTCACCATGGAATGACATTACTAACGTATTACTACAAAAATTATATGGGGAAATAGTTTTACAGAGAAAATCATTTCTTTCATTTGCAGACTTTCATCAAATGAGTTTTTTAAAAGGGAATCAGTAATATAGATGATTGCTGACCGTGGATACACAATTGGGCATTTTAGAAAAAGTAATTGTAATATTGTAAAGATGAATAGAAAACTTGTGTTTTCTTCCACGAATTTTTCTTTTCACCCTATCCAAACAATATAACTGTCCTGTATAGCTTCTCAGATTTGCAGCATTTTCAGAGAAAAACACATTTTCAACATTTCAATAAGCCTTTGCGCTTTTGTACGTCACACCGAGCAACAAATGCCTGTGTACTTCAAAAGATAAATAAACTCTAAGCATATCAAAGAATAATAACAAGAATGGTCAAAGTCAGTTCTAGAAATTCTTATGACATTGACAGAGGCTGGAAAAATCCAGTTGCCTTCTGAAGATGGGGAGGACTACGTTTGGGCGACATAGGGATATAGATTTTAGTAGTTAACAAAAAAAAGCACATAATCGCGTAAATTCATTAAGTTCGGCAATTAACGTTATGTTATGCATGCACTTGAATAATCACCCTGGTCGAGGAAAATGGAATCAGAAAATTACTCAGTTTATCCGGCCATGCAAACAGAGTGTTTCAAAATAACTGGTTAACTTGACTTCAGGATTGACATGGGGGTAGTGATGGCATGGGATTGGTTCAGTTCTTCTGAAAGACTTAATTGGAATAAATAATCATGCGTTTTGTGATGGTAAAACATGGCAGCGCACAGATTACTCAAGGTCAGCCCCGGCTAAAAGCAGGCGCGCACGTCAGACAGAGAGCTAAGCTTTGTTCGCTCGCTTTGCAAATAGCCGAGGGACGTCTCTCGGTCTCCCTCTCATTATCGTCTGCTCCCATTGCCAGAACCTTCCTGAAAATTGGATTCACGATTATGCGTGCTTAATTACACTGTGTCTTAAATTCTGAATTGCATTTGAAACCCCATCATAAGGCACGTTAATGCGAAATGTTACAATAGATATAGATAGATAGATATGCTTTATTGATTCCAAGGGGAAATTCGGTAATTAAATGTACATGATAGATAAATGCCTAGGAGATTTGATAGTTATTGTTTGAGTGTTAAGCGTGGAGAATAGCTATACTGAAAAAAGTCCCTATGAATTTATTATTTTTCCAGCCTATCACTGTCCTGTATCCGTTCGTGTATATGGGCCATACTGTAATACTTAATCTTATGATCTGAAATGACCTGACGTCTTGGGTTTGTTCATTATTCCACGCATATCGACACCTGCCAACAGCACAGTTGAGATTCGCACTCTCCGTTCGGTACGCTGGGCTTAAATCCCATTTTAATTGTGAGTCACGTACAGGTTATTTTTGTCAGCGCTCCTTTACTCTCAAGACTCTTCATCATAATATTTCAAATGAGAGATCAGGCTAAAATCTAGAGGTAATTAAACAAGATGTGGTATCGCTGTTCCACTTTGATGGCGTCAGGTGTAATCTGATCCAGACTTTTAGTAAAGTCTGACTGTGACGGATTAAATGCCCCTCCGCCTATGCAAATGGGATACATTTGTCAAATTGGGGAGCCGTTCAGGGACCGTTATCTTCCACCATCCACACTGAAAGCCTTGCTCATTTTCCTAAATCTTCTATAAATTCTGTTCAGTTTTGTGATGTAGGAGACAGTCATTAGTTTTAGCCTTTTTGCATGCTGAACTCACAGCTTCGCTGACTCCATGTGCTGTCATCTATCAAAATTTTTTTTGACTCAATTTATGAATTAATATGTTTCTCTTCTTTCAGTATGTGACCTGAGAAGTGAGTGTTTCCCCTGAGGATAGATGAAATTCCCTTTGTCGTGACTGTCAGAAAGGCTGGACGTACAGGATGTAGTAATATCAGTAGTTATGTTTGTATACAGATAATTTTATATAATTTAAGCTGGCGGCATTTACCTTCAGGGAAGCAGAGGCTCTTAAATAGTTACTATTTGTTGTTACAAAATGTTTTCACTTATTAATGTCATTATAGACAAAAGAGTTCTCAAATCCTTTTACTAGTCATTACACATCAAAGTTTCAGTTTCACATATGATCCAATGACACAATATTTCACAATTTTCTTTTAAATAACAGATAAAAAGCACAGAATGCGAGTTTTTCCAGGAAAAGTTTTGCTCATTCTGAGGCAAAGGCAGAATTAGAATATGCACTTTTCTCCTTTTCACTCAAAAACGGTGTTTGCTGTACATTTCCATTTATAAACCTGGCTTAGAGATCTGGCCAAGAAGTCGCCCTCCTGGGGCATGAAGTTTAGGTTACAAATCCATATCCTCAACCTCCATGCTAGCTGACCTTTCACTGATGGGTTCTTTTAACAAGCATGTTTTCAGTACTATTTAGCCATACCAGGCTCACAATGTTTGTATTGCTTTGTGTAAACTTTGCTGAACACATTCTCCCTGCCTGCTGAACAGACTTTTTTACACTGTTCCTGACCTCTGATATCTCTGTGATATCAATCAATAGCAATATCACCTACTAAACAAAGAAACAGATTGGCAATGTCAATCTTGATTGACTCTTTTTAGTATTCACATATTCTGCCAGGAAGCCATAAATATCCTTTGCCAGATATCAAATATTATTTCTTTTTTATATAAACATAAATTTAAAAACCTTTAAAATGGTATATTTTGTAAGGAAGTCATTGTCTAAATTTTTTCAAAACACATGGGTTTATTATGTAGTACCAATATCCATCACTCATTTTTTGAAATTCCTGCTTAGAGTTGCTTTTCTTACAAAGTTATTTACTATTTCTTGACTTCAACCAAAACCTAAGTAATAAAACATTTTAATTTATTCATAGCTTCCAGCCAGCAGAACATTAGTCAAAACATTAAAAAAAGCTTTTAATTTAAATTGGCCTCTTATGACTCAATTACTTGTAGTGTCTGATTATTGTTTACATTCATTGTAGCAGAAATATTGCACTGTGTGGTGATTTGTATAGGTGAATGAAAGTTTGACTTTTCTTCTAGGGTAGATAGCTGTGAAGACAGTTTGACATTGTGCTACATGCTATTAGATTCTTCTACAGCTCATCTTTCTGGCTGAGTCATGAATGAGTACTTTTATTGGCTGGAATATGAATGTTTATTCGTGTCACATTATGCTGTGAAGTACTGCAGCGTGAAGGGGATGTAAACCATTGAAGGTGTTTTTTATTTTTTTTTTTGACTGAGGTATCTTCCCGTAAGTGTGGGTGACGAGTTGGCTGACAAGACGTGAGTGGGCTGAAATTAGTTGAAAGTTGAAAGGTTTAACTGAGACTTGGCGTACAAGATAGTGGAACATAAACTCCCAGAAAACACAAAAAACGAAAAACATATGGAAAAATAATAAGAAATATTGAATTGTTGAATTCCACTGTTATAATATAAAATCTGTGTTGTACGGCCTTTTTTAAGGCCTAGAATATGTACAAGTGAAATATATTTATCTAAATAAGATGATGACCATAAATTGCCCATAGTGTGACTGTGTGTGTGTGTTTCTGGACTTGGCGGGGTTCCAGGATATCCTCTCCCTTGCACCTTCTGCTTCCTGGGATTGGTTCCAGGTACATCCAGAACCCTGTAATGGTGAAGCAGTTAAGGAAAATGGATTTCTGGATAGATAAATAAATAACATGAAATGCAATGACTTAATAATTAGGTCAAATGTTGTTTTCCACGCAGCCTCTTCTCAGCATATCTCTGGTGTACCTCAGTGGTATTAAATGCTCTCGTTAAGACCATTATTTTTTAGCGTTTCATATGGTGGGTAGATTGGAAGCAAAATTCAGAGCTGTCTAAATCTTTTACTTTTGTAAACCTCAGAGAACCTCTCTGCTCCAAAATGAAAGCAAAATTTCGTCCCTCATTTTTTACCCCAGACTTCTGTTACAGAAATTGTTATAAAAAATTCTCCTGACAATCTTCTCCACTTTACTCCACCTTGTTTTTTTAAAGAATGATGTTCAGTAACACTTTACTTAAAGCCGTCATCTATAATGCACTATAGATACCGCCATAATGCATTACAATAGTCACTATTTGAATTAGTAAAGCATTACGGCATCTTCTACTGACAGTCAAAAGGCATTATAGTATTGATTATAATACTTCATAATACATTATAATGGTCAGTATAAGAATTAAGGATGCTTTGCACTGCATTATAAAGGTATCTGTATTGCAGTATTGAGTAAAGTGTTACTAAACATCCTTCTTTAAAAAATACTACGGTGAAGTAAAGTGGAGGAGCAGATTAGAGCTCCATAAAGTATTCCTAATGCATAATAAACATGGGTATAATCTGTTTTGTCTCTTTCGAAATATTTATAACCATGTTATAATGCTTTATGAATTGATTGTAATGTCTTATGAATGTGTTTATAGATTTTAATAGACGTGGCATTCACAGAAAGTCTTTCCAGGTGATCTGTAGTCTCACAAGAATCTGCTTTACCTGTAAGGAGTAATAAACATTATTGTTAAACACTCATTATTTATTAATGGAATCATACCTTCCTGTGGTCATAAACATTAACTGCTTATGGCTTATGGATAAGTTTCCTTTTTTAACACTTTTGAATATAACTTCTGTATTAAACTGTAGCCAGACTTACAGATAGATGTTACATAATGCATTGAAATTGGATGTCCAGATCTCCTGCATTCTGGACAAAGACATTTTGGCTTTTCACTAACAAATCACATTTGTAATAGGCCAAGTCTAATTCTCCCAGTGCAATTTTGTTTTCATTCCATGTTACTGTCTCAGAGTACCATTTTCTTCTGTTTGGCAGAATAATTGAATTATCTCTAGAGTTTTTATTTAATTTTCATAAATTAGGCTTTGATCTAAATGCTTCGTGGCTTAATCACAGCTGCATTAATAGAGTTCAAAAAGAATATGTAGCCAAATAATTGTGTTAATGAATGTGCTGTTACTCTTTGTGACAGTAATTGCTAATGACTGAATAAACATAGTGAAATGCAAATGAACATAGTTTAAAAAGAGAAGTAGGAAAATATATTTTGCTTCTAATGTATTTTCATGTTTGGTTCATTGTGTTTTACTTTCTTTATGTTATATAAACACGGGATGCCTGCTGAAATAAACAGCATAGACCAGCATAATTTTCTTGCTGTTCTATTCTGGTTAAGGCTGTTTGTTACTGGTGTATCTGGTGGTCCAGCATAGTCGTGCTGGTCTACCTGCACATGAAACCAGTCAACCAGCAATGTTTTATTAATGATGCTGGTCCACCAGCACTGAAGCACAACATGTGCTGGTATAACCAGTATGCATTATGCTGGTCATGCTGGTCTATGCTATTTTTTTGCAGCAGGGATGTAATTAATTATGACCCAAACATTGTTCTCATTTTTTATGACTATACCTGGCAGGTTTAAAGAATAGTATTGGTTTCCTAAGACTATAACTCTTACCAATTCGATTTCTGAAGTGAATCCAGCAGTTGACTAAACCAAGCTGTGTTTGTGCAGCGGTCGGAATGTTTTCTTTTCATTGCTCAGTGACATGCTGCATAGAAAATCCACATCACCTTATAGCTGCTGCCGGATTACAGCTAATAAAATAGCTTGTGCTTTTTTGTTTGTGTCTAATCATAAGCAGTCGGCATGTACTTAGAATTAATGATGGATTCTCAGTGGTAATTAGCAAACAAGTTACTCTAAGATGAAGTAGTTTCATCAATGTGACTAATATTACAAGGGACAATCTTGTGTTGAGACCCGAATTTACTATATATACTGCTATCTTTGTGTATACTGAGAAACCTTTATCGATGAGTCCATTTTCTGTAACCGCTTGTCCTATTCAGCGTCGCAGGGGGTCTGGAGCCGATCTCGGAGGCTATCGGCACAAGATAGGGAACAACCCAAGATCAGGAGCTAACCCATCACAGGGCAAACTCACACACCACTCAGAAACCTTTATGTAGTAGCGAATATGAAAAGCGGCAGCCTGTAGATCTTGGTTTCTCTTGCCGCTGATTAAGTTGAGTATTGATTCTGGATGGCGGCTCAGCCGCGAGCTCTGCTCACACCTACACGTATGGCCTCTGAAGTGTTTCTCGACCACTGCAGGAGGTGTGAAAATCTCAAATAGCGGTTGATGGTTATTTCTAAGGTCTGCATCATGACAGACGCCTGGCAGGCATGAGGTGGGGGAAGGGGCGGGGGCAAAAGTGGAGGTGAGGGCTGGTTCACCCTGCTTCTTTGCATTTGAGTTCTTTGGCATATTTTCATGGCATTTTCCACGCAGTAGAACTTCTGAAGGCCGACTGGTTAATGTTTTGTGTCACTGGCTGTTATAATGCCTTTTATCCATTGTCAATGCCCCCCATCCATTGAATACGATATGTTCTGCGACGGGGATGGATAATATAATGCACCCATTATGCAACAAACAGTGTCAGGCTGTCAGCTTCTCCAGTGCTTCTGATCAAGCGGCTTATGTGAGTGACTGTGTTTCTAATGAGGAACGAGGTCGGCTTCTGCAGAGCCGAGTCCGATGATGTTCTCCTCAGATTAAATAATGACAAATTACCCGGCTACGGTGAGCGCGATTGTATCTGAGGGCCACGTTGTGCACCTCCGCCCCGTCGGACGATAGTTGTTGTTGATGATGTCATGGTGGTAGGTACTGTCGCCTCACACCTATGGGACCAGGGTTTGAATTATTCTAATTAGGAAACCTGGTTAGAGAGCTTTAATCTCTTTTAGACCCGCTGCCATTATCCGTCACTCCATAGCTACTTATCTGCTGCATGGTGGTAGTGAGTGTATGACAGGAGACAGCCTGCGTGGGACAACGGTTCGTAACGGATAATTACATGCACAGTCAGGCACTAGGGGTTCCTCATGGACACCACTATGTCTATGTGGACTGATGGAGGGTGTCAGAGTACCCAAACATACAAACACAGACCCGCCCGCCACCCTGGATGTGTGAGACCACAGTGCATAACCACTGACTGCTAAGCACCGTGCCAAAACTGTTATAATTATTGTTTTCCAAATGACCATTTCACTGATCAGCTAGAGATCACCACAGGATTCAAGATGTATGAAATATGTATCTGAAGTACCATTCTCCAAAGCACAAGAGTAGACAGCCCCCCAAGGCGAGGTGAACTGGAAAGCTGCCACTTGCTGTCCAGACGTGGTTAAACGCCTACGTCTTCTGAGACTGGAGGTGAGGGGGCCTCCTTCTGTTTGCCTTTAAGGCTCCCAGCCGTGACAGGGTCGTCACGGAGGGACGGCCGCCTATCCCCCCCCTTCCAGCCCCCCACCCTGTGCGAGTAGCGATCATGACAGGCAAGCGAGGCACCATGGAGCAAAACTCCAGAGGAGAGAGCTCGGTATCGAAAGAGCCCCGTTGCCATGGAGACCTACAGCCGCGCATATCAATCCAGCAGAGGGAGTAAATTATGATCGGTTCCCGCGGAGTGTTTGACAAGCTCCTTAAGTGGAATATGGCAACTTGTCTGTTCAAAGAGATACTCAAACACCATTTCTGCTTGCAGATGTTTGATGTTTACAAACAGTGCTCCACATCCATCATCCAAGTAGTTATCCAGGATGAGTTCATGGGTGCCTGGTGCAGAGGGTACATCACTCACACACAGTCACCACACTCTGGGGAGCTTCAGGAATTGCATTGGTCTGGACTGGAAGACCCCTCGTACAAACGCAGAAAGAACATGCGAATCACACATGCACGCAGCCAAGGGCAGGAACTGCACCCCAGCCGTGGAGGTGTGAGATCCAATGAGTCACTTTACTGTATGTATCACATTCTGCATCAATCCCAGAATCCTCATTCGGATTATCATTTCTGCATAGCAGGGTCAGTGCCATGTGGGAGGGGTGAATTTGCAGGCCATGTCGTCCCCACCTCAAATTTCATCTCTCCCAAATGAGAGCTAGTGTTAATCCTGGTAGGGGATGGACCATTCAGATGCACATTCGAAACCTGTGACTTTGATGGC
>JAODUD010000026.1:17575153-17586113 GCA_026784285.1 Stomatorhinus walkeri
CCCCCCCCCAATTCTCTCTAATGAGAGCAAGTGTCAATCCCAGTAGGGGATGGATCATTTAGATTTTTTCTATTGCACAACCTGTGACTTTGAAGGCTAATCTGAACTCTGACCTCCTTGGAAGGAAATTTCGAGCTTGCAGAGAATGAAGCGAAGCGTTATTGAACTCCAGTTCTGCCCACTACTGCTAAGATGTCCTTCGTCACGTATAAATCTGTAAATTCTGTATTGCTACAGAACATGCAGAGTACAAAGAAGTGCAATGAATATCAGAAAGTTACGGGCTTATTTCACATAATGCATGTTACTGAAGGCTGATATATTATTCTGCATGGCCAGCTTTTTATGGCTGATATGTTTTTCTGAAGGTCAGCACAACCATTTGCAAATTCATTTTTTGTTGAATTGTCAGTCCATGTTTTTTTTCCTCAAAGGACTTAATATGAACTTGCCAGCAAGTCCCTTAAGTAACATCCACACAACTTAAATAAGACCGTTATCAGTCATTCAAGATGGTAAAATGTTGGTTAATTATGTACGTTTCTTTTCGCAAGATCTCTTTTTCTGTTCATTTGTGTTATTTTAGATGTGTCATCTTTTCTGATTGTTTTAGGTTATCTATTAGGGTAAGATATTTAAACCAATCTGGGAGACGTCAATCTAAACTCAACTTTTAAGATGATTAATGAGCGACTTTCAAGAGATTAGTCCTAAACAGGGAGACACTTAGTGAAATCCTGAGGTTTACACTGAAGCCCTGAGAGACGGCAATCCATGGAAAATCCCCAGGGGAATCTGAAAACTCTAACAGTACTAAAGGAAGCCTGTATTTCACATAATGCCAAGTTTCCCTGGGGAGTCTCAGAATTGTAATGATACCAGTATTTTCGTTTTTTTGTCAGACTTCCGAAGCACTTAAATCAAAGGCACCCTGGATGCTGTATCGACTTCAATCCCTGGAGCTGGGAGAGAATTATCTAGAAGATGTACGGATGTAGCACTGATTTCAACTATGTGACTAAGTGCATCTCAATTCTTATTTTTATGCACAAGAATGGCAACAAAGGGAGTGATATTGAGTCTTTGTTAAGCAGGCTGTTAATGGTCAATGTCTTCCCGAGCTCTGTGTGATATTGTACATCACTGAGGAAATTTTTTAAGTATTTTGTTGCATGCCACTTTTATATTTAAACAACTGAGTTTTTTGACAACGTTGGTAAACTTACGCATAGTAGCGGAATAAGGGTGGAAGCAGGAGCTCTGCAGTCTTCATTTTTTGTAGCTCAGCAAATTGGGCAATGTGATAAGAACAGGGTGGTCGTGGGTTCAAACCCAGGCAGTGCGCATAAATTGAAACCTTTTCCTCTGCTGTAAATTGCTTTGGATAAAAGTGTCAAATAAAATGAATATAGTGCCCTGGGGGAGATCTGAGAGAGTCAAACCAAAATAAAGCCCGGAGCAGCTAAAAGGGGCAATCACGTGTAATATTAGGGTTAAGTAATATTAGGTGGACAAAGTGGAAAAAAGTCACAGATGTTTCTGTCTGACAGATGTGATGGGCTGCTTATTATGGGATATCTTTCTTTGCACTGCAGGGCTCTTTTTCTGTCCTCAAGCAAAATGAAGAGACCTGACATCTTGCGAAACTCCCCCTCAGAGCAGCAGTAGGATGATATTCTGGAAATGTCAGAATCTGCAGCATCTTTCGTGACACCAACCAAGATGTGTGAAGCAAGCCGCAAGGTGAGCAATACCCAGAGGGTCTAATAATTCTAGTCCATCCATCCATCCACTCATTCATCCATCCATCTATCCATACCTACACTCATATATCCATCCATCCATCCATCTATCCATCCCTACACTCATCCATCTATCCACTCATCCATCCACTCATTGATCTATCCATCATCCATTCATCCACCAACATTTAGCATTCACTTATGCAATATGGGGCAAAGGCAGGCCTGAAACCTCTCTGAGAAGCACAGGGCTAATGCTGGACATACCGCAGAGAGGATGTTACATGGTGTCCGCACACTACTGCCAAGTCAGAGTCCAGCATCAGTAAAATTACCTGTATTTGCACTGTGGGAGGACACCCACATCGAGAGGGGAAAAAAAAACACAAATTGAACATGCAGGGAGCCAGATCCTCAATCAAGCCCACAAGCCTGGGGGTGTGAGTGCATGCTGTTACCCAGCGAGCCACTGTGCTGCTAAAACAGAGAGAGGCTATACAGCAGGCTCAGTCCCAGTCACCTGCCCCCAGAAGCTGGACCAGTAACCATCACTCATGTTCAGCTGCAGTCATTCACAGAAAAGCCCCTCAGAGTTAATCTTACTCTTTCTTTTTCTAGGTTCCCTTGGTTTACAAGGTTAGTACAGGATTTTCTTCTTTGAAAAAGCTCATGGAATATTTCAATCTATTATTTCAGTTTTTTTTGTTGGTTTTCTATAAAAATGACTAAATGGATTCATTTTGTGGCTAATATGGTACACTAAAAATGACTTGATTGTCAGATGCTTGGACCTTTAAAGTGATGTGACAGAAGTTTTTTTCAGATATTCAATACAATTCAATTAATTTTTACATAGCACCTTTCACAAAAAGTGTCACAATGCACTTTGCATGGGTATAATACAGGGTTCCTGATTTCCAGTCCAGGAGAGCCAGAATTCAACATAATTTGCAGATTCCCCCGCTCACTCAAACACATCTAACTCAGCTAAGTCCCAGGTTTAGTAAGTGTACCTGAGCAGGGGAATCTGGCTCTCCAAGACCGGAACTGGGTAACCTTGCTGTAATACATTCCTACAATATTTGTATACAATAATTCAAAAACAGGAAAAATTGGCCTATATATTTATCGTTCTGTTCTCTAATACACTTTGTGACTTAATACATCCTGGATTACAATGTGTAAACTCGTCCCTGTGTGCGGATTTCGAATGTTTTACTCCTGCTTGTGGGTCCTTCACATACTCAGACTTGGTTTGGTTTAGGTGATTTTTTTGGCCCATGTGAGATTATGTGTGATGATCATACCAACCACGACGTTCACTGCTTCTGCTAACTGAGCTGTGGCCCAGGCTTCTTATAACCCTGCAAGATGGCTGAAGTCTGGATGGATGTTACGAAACATCACATAGCAAGTGGAGCGCTAACCCTAATCCTAAACCTAACCCTGGTAATAAGGAGGTTGCCACATGTCATACTGTCAGTCTTCACTCACAGGGTGATGTCAGAGTCGCCAACATCCATCTTTGATCACCTGGTTAGTGACTTCATGTGCCAAAACAGAAGGCCTCAGTGCACGATGATTCAATTGTGTTTCATGTACATCTGCTGCTACTAGTCTTGAGTGCTATATATACCTGCTTTCCCACAGAGAAACCCTTTAAGGAACACCCCTCTTGATTTTGTACCTGTACTCCGGAGAAATGGAGTTGCTCTGAGAAGTCATGTAATTGATGTAAGCATTGAACTACTCATTTTATAGATTAACGTGTTTGTGCCTGATCAGTACTTAGTGTGATGACAAATTTATTTGTTGATTTTACTGAGTGGGAGGGAGATTCCTCAGCTTTGTTCTGACTAATTCAGTGAGGGAGAAAATTTATTGTCCTATGCTTTTCAAGAACTTTCAAGAACTTGTGTGCAATTATATAGAAATGAAAATACATAGAATTACAATTATATAGAAATGAAAATACGACAAATGCAGAAATATTTCTTTAGTCAGTTGATCAAAGTTTAATGCTTTAGATGTTGGCTGAATAAAGTTCTTCTATTTGTGTGTTGCCCAAGTATCCAGCAGCTATATATATATTATCTGGAGGACAAACATAACTGTAATCATATCTACAACCTTAATGGCTAATCTAAACCTAACCCCAACAGCTATCCTAACCTAACACTAGGTATAACCCTATTATCAACCCCAGCCCTAGCTCTAACCTTAATCCCAATCCAAATCCTAATCCTAGCCCAAACACCAATAGAAAGCCTCACCCTAATCATTGCACAAACCCAAATAGTAACCTAACCCTAACCATAGTTCTTCTCCTAAACCTAACCCAAACCCTAGCTCTAACCCAAAGAGCAAGCTTTAACCATAACATTACAGACAGAGGTGAAAAGTTCATATCCAGAGAGTACAAAACCAGGCCAAGGTTTTTTTTCAACTAGCCAGTTGAGTGCTCTGTGAGGTCATTATACTCACTTGATTGGTTGAAACAACACCTTGGTCTGGATTTATACTTTCTGGACCAGAACTTTCCACCTCATTCTGTAATGGATTACTTTTATGAGTGACTTCCCCAACTCTGCCTATCATAAGTAAAAAATGCAGTTCCCTCAAGACCCTCATGCACAAAGACACTGCCATACTACACTTCCATATTTGACCTACAGTTCCCTATTTGGGAGGATATTCTAATGAAAAACTGATTTCACGGACTAACACTGCTTAATCTTGCAGTCACCCATCTCACAAATCATCTTTAAATCCTTATTAAAACCAGACTGTGCTGCCTTTAAGGATGTACAGAGAAGCCTTGGATGAATTAATATATTTGTAGGCATTTTGTTTTTATGACCTATTATGATTCATGTTATCTCCACCTTTTGACACATTTTTTTTACTTGTGTCTGTTGATCTTCTTTGAGTCCATTTCAGGCTTTGCCTTGCCAATCAGCATGTATCCCCCTGAACAGGATGTTGTGCCAGGATTTTTCTCCATCTCTAATCATAGCTCAATCAATGTACTGTCGTGCTGTGATCAAGGCAAGCCTGCTTGCAGAAGCTATATATCCCTTTCAAGAATAAACTAATTGGACAGAGACATAGTATACAGTCACAAAAGGGGACATTATCATAATTTGGACAAGAGGGAGGAACTCAGTGATCTACCTTTGCTAGTTCAGACTGGTGGGCAATGAGGGCCACAGACTCCAGCCACTTAGCTGCATCTTTAACAGTGCTTGTTATCATCTAATAAGGATATGTCTGGTGTAAAGTTCTTCAACAATAAAGCCTCTAGAATGCAGGACCCGAGAGTCAGGCGTCTAAAGAGGAGCCTTTCAGAAAACAAATTTGTCCTTGCTCTCCGTCTAGGAGAGGACATGCATCCTGGACTCTGGGTACCCTCCATCTCTAAGAGAACCTGATATTACCTTTGCCTGTTCTTTGAGCCAATAAATATCTTACCACATCATATATCAGATAGAAGTATGCCACTGTGGAAAAATCCTCAAGAAATTACAAACTTGGACTAATCTGTAAACTCTGCAGTTCATTTTGTAATAGTTTGTAGAGGATGGCTTTTTTTCTACATAGTGTTTTTTTATATGGTATACAATGTCTCCTGTCAAGTTTAAGAAGAAAATCACACACATTATCTGCTGCAGGTCAGTTAAAATGATGGAGCATCTCAGATTTGTTTGAAGTACTGATTTTTTTTTTAATTAACACCAAGATGACTTTCTTCAGATGGTGCAAAATGCTGAGAATTCAATATCGTGCCTGTAGTAAATAACATGCTATTATCACTGTGAATGTAGAAGAGAACTGGATGAGAGAGAACCATTATTTCTGAGTTATTGTAGTGGGAACAGAAGGCAGCTAATCATGGAAATTATTATGCTGTTTCAAAAGGTTATTTTTCAGTTCTTCTCTCCAAAATCAGTATCCATTGAGAGAGATCTCCGATATGATTAGCACAGCACCAACAGCACAGCAAATGAATGTCATTTTTTCTAGAGTTCATACAGGGTGTTTCATGCAGCCTGTCTCTCCGGGGACTCTTCTGCTAACAAAAGGAAAGATCAGTCACTGGGATGGGCAAGGGCAATACGAATACTGGGAAACCTTCCCTAAGAAAGGAAAGAGCTGGTACAAAGCAAAAAGCTAACACTGGCTAATCTGTCAAGAAAGAATTGGGTTTAGCGTAGTTGATAGGTTTCCGATGTATCTGGTATTGATGATAATGAAGATGATGATTACTGAAGTGATAGAGTGAAGAATGAGATGCTGTATATACTCTAGCTGTATAACGGGTATAGCTGTATAAAGTGCAGAGCCTTTTCATTCAGGAGGATCTAGGGCTGGAGAGGATTGAAGAGACAGAGAGAGACAGGGATTACTTTGTAGAGGCGTTGCAACCAACTGGGGGGGGGGGGGCTTGTCATGAATGATTGGCCCACACACAAAGCAACAGCCAGTGGCCCTTACAGATCATTCCTACAGGTGGAGCAGGACCAGCTGTCATGGTTTTCCATCATGGTTTTCTGTCAAAGAGGGTAAAATAACCACAAGGACTCTGTACACACTCTATATTCATTGGATTATCTGAATCAGTAAATTAGGGATTGAGACCTACATAAATCACTGAAAAAAGACTTTGAATGGATGATGGATAACAGAGAACATGAATGTGGCACCCATTTTTAACTGTTTATTTGTCATTTTAGTCTGATGGCCAGATGACCCAAGGCTTTTGCAGTAATTAAAATGTGCATTGATTTTGTCAGACCTATGTCTAGAGGGTTTCTCTAGAGAGTACATTTTGTTTGAAAAAACTGTGAGTTTTCAATAAAATAACTATTTTGCTCATATTAATACTTCAACTGTATGTGAATATTAATTGTAAACGTTAATATTTATTCTATTATAGCATTAATGTAATACAACATGTGCCATTTGATAGTGATATTTTGCATTTCAAATGTATCAGAAAATAATACCACTAATGAAAATCAGAAGGTCCTGATTAATATCAGATTTTAGGCAAATTCCAGTGACTTATTGAGAGCAAATAATGTATGAATGCATTTTTGAAATTTGAAAGACGTCATCTTTACCTCAGACCACTTTGTAAACCCTTTCTAATAAAGGATCATTAAACGATTAAGAGTAATTTGTTTTGAGATGTACTTTATGCATGTACTGTCTGACCATGTTTTGAATAACTGACGGCAACTTTTCATCCCGGGCTTTACAGTCCAGCCCACATGCCGCTTGTAAAACAGAAGCTGTTTATGCAGCCGTCATGCTAATTACAGCCTGTCGATTTACAAAGCTACACGCAGAGGTACCTCTTAGAAACCCTTTTAACGGAGAGATATTGTGAGGCATATTTTGGACTCAAGCGTCAGCGAGCAAAATGCTACGTGTGCCAGCGCTTCGACTTTCAAAAATGAGTGTAATCTACAATGAAAGCTGACACTCAAAAAAAAAAAAAAAAACATGCTAACGCCTTGAGGGGATGAATTAGCGGAGTAACGACCTGTGTTCCAGAACTAAAGTGTGTAGGGTGCCGACGCCTCCGCTGTCGAGGACGGACGACGCAGACAATGGAAATTGACAGTCGCCGAAGTTGCATTAACACCCTGCCAAAAACATATTAGCATCAACATAACCTGCGAACGATGGAAGTCCTGTTTTTATAGCCATGTTCCATCACGTGGCAGAAGGTGATGCTAGCCTTCAATACATCAGACTAGCTACCAAATACGATTGGCCCAGAAAGAGTCTGTCATCCCCTAAGAGACACCCAAGACCTCTGTCACCTTAGCTTGGGATGCTGTGAATTATGCCTATTCTTCTTGCATATAATAAAAAAAGAGAAGCATTCCTTTTAAGTCAATCAAAAGAACTCACAGGAATATGAAGGACACTAAATTTGTTTAGCAAGTGAAGCAGAGTCTCCTGGACTTGAATTTGGGATGCAGATGTCCAAAGAATGGGAAAAACACTCACTCACAGTTCTGCCAGTTACTTCAGCCGTCCATTTTGTCTAGGGTGACCACCTGATCCATGTCAGTGGGGACAATATGAGCTACGACAGGGTTTGTAAACTATCAATCAATCAAAATGACCAGGATTTCACTTTAGTAAAGAGTTCTTGCTTTGTGCTGATTGGTCAATCTCCTATAATCATGCATGTGTCACTAATGTTAATGTGAATCAGCTGGATGAGTCTTTCAATCAAGGAAATAAATCAGTAAAAGCATAAGAAGAACTGAACTAATTAGCCAATCACAGGAGCCTTTGAGTTTTAAAGTAGTTTGTGAAACCTGAAGTAGCTCATAGTGTCCCTGTGACAAGGATTAGATGGTCACACTAATTTTATCCTATGCAGGGTCGTGAGGGTCCAGAGCCTGTCCTGCAAGCTACGACTGCAAGGGAGAGTTACCTCACATTTCACAAATTACCTTGCGATCTGAGCGCATGGCAGGGATATGTTCCTCAGTATTTGCAATTTTATAATCCTGATACTCAAAGGAAGATAATGCCTAAGTAGATAAGATGGTGTATTTTTCATCCATTAGTATTTTTAACTGCCTTAATCTTGCTTTCAATTTGTTACGTTTTGTGTTGCTTCTGTATTATTCCTTTGCTGCCTTTTCGCAGGCTGCATTTAATACCGCAGGCTCTGCTCAATTTGATCCAATTTAGCACATTGGGTTCCAATCTTTCCGGCTGCCTGAAAAGGCCCTCATTCTGTAGAAAGGGAGGTCCTTTGATCACCCGATGTCCGCTGCAACGTGTCGTTCCTACTGGGGACCTGCTGTGAGGGTCCCAGCGACAGGGCTGGCCTTTGTACGTAGGTTCTGCTTTCTAGCCTGTTATTGTTGCAGCTCTTGCTGCAACAGCTGTTCATTATCACCCCCCCCCCCCCCCCTCCCTCGGAAAAGCCAATGACCCTAATGACAGTTTTGGTCTAGCCTTCGCCATCAGGAAACCTTAATAAAACACAGATCCTCTCTCTCCAGCCTCGATGTTCTGTCACAGTGGTGGCTGGTCATCAACCCCACCTCCTCCACACCCCCACAAGTCCCCCACCCCCAAAAAAAAAACAGTCACACCATGACCCCCCTTCCCAATTCCCCTAATAGCATGCATCTCTGAGTCCCTGGACATGCCAGCTCTGTTGAAAATCCCAGCGAATCAACTGATGACCCATAATCCTGAAAACAGGCAAGGCGATGACTGGACATGTCTCTGTCCCAGACATTTATCCAATCATATGCAATTTCATTTACCAACGCCTACATATATTTTTAGAAATATCCCAAAAGCTATTGCTACTTAATATTTGGTAGGCTATGTTTTTTAAATGCAATCAAATCAGAGAACAAAATGCTGCTTTTTCAGTTAATGTACACGTGCAGTTCCCCAGGTTAAAAACAGACAGATTGCTATAAAGTCTAATACATACAGAATTTCCATTAAATACAGGGCTTGGTGATAATGAACGCACACGCTACTTTGTGATGCTAGTGAAAACATTGCATGGCTTTAGTAGTTTCTTGACTTGATGTACAGTACAGAACTTACTTTTATTATTACTGTATAATAATTACAGTTTTTATATACTGAATTATAATTATTTTTTTTTTACATGCAAAATTACTTAAGCAGACTTGGGGAACGGATGTCGTTTGTAACTGGTAGACTGCCTGTAATCTATATTATACATTATTTACTGGTGAATTTCAAAAGATGGATTTGATCCACGTTGTTCAGAAACAGAACTAGAGATATATGTACAACAAAAGCATCCCTTTGCACAAGGCTCCGTGAAAGGGGTGCTCTATACATACTCTCATCTTCTCAGCTACTTGTCGATCGTCGCTCGTAATGGCAACCTCAGTGTCACTAGAAATGAAGAGCTGGCTTTGGTCCTTGGATCCAAGGCCGAACAGTGTGGCCCCTGACCCGTCAGTCTGGGGGACGAGGCCAGCCTTGGCAGTCTGGGCTTCACTGATCGTTTGGAGATGGAACGGGATACAAACAAAGTAGAAAATAATGACAAACTACATTACGGGAGGCCGTGAAAACCTGAAAACAGCTTTATACAAAATCAATTGCCTGACAGCTTGCGTGGAAAATATAGATTTTTTATGGTTTTTTAATGGGCACTCAACGGGAAATTAAGGGTTAGTGAGGCGGAGTAAAAATGGATAGACAGCCTCAGTCGGAATTTCTTCGCCGATTATGGCACCACGGCTGAATGAAGTGATGATAAACGAGGTATAAAAGAGACTTGCGGGCCACGCAAAGACACTTTTCCAATATTATTCTCATGTAAGGGAAGGAGAGTCACATTGGTACATTGTGTATTCCTTTCTTTCACAAAGACAGCTTGCAGATAATCAGAAAAATTCATTTTCATTTTTTGGTTTTATTTCTGTATGGCTGTTGCGTTAAGGCTCACGAGACGTTGGCTGAATCTCTGAGCCCAGACCTGCAATTTCAAACACTCAGCTGTATACCCTCAGTGCAAAACTATAGATTTTTGCACATTTTTTAATGCATGTTTTACTGGTTTTTCCCTCAATTTTAATTTAGTTTGTTTATACCACTTTAAAGATATTGCTTGTCTCAGAGGATATACCCTTTTATCAACAACTTTTCCTGCCTTGTTCTTCTGGTTTTGAATAGAATATTTCCTAATTATGTGATAAAGATTTCACCCTCAAAATACATGCATTTTAATGCCTTGGTGAGGAGGTGGTGTGTGATTGGAAGGTTGCTGGTTCAAATCCTAGAGTTGGGACAGTGATTTCAGTGTTGGTCTTCTGAGCGAGGCCCTTAACCCCCCTGTCCCAGTTGTCTCAAAAATGAGTGTTGCTTTGTATAAAGGCATCTGATCAACATAAAAAATGAAGCTAGCAGCTCATAGGAGATCTGGTCCGTAAACTTGACCGCATACTTTTCAGTCTGTGACGGATACTCCGGGACCGCCCCTTCAGTGATTGCTGTCTGCTGCAGGGGGTCTGGGGGGGTGGGGAGGGTCATGCCCCTGTCGCGTGGCAATTCAGGGACAGGTCAACCTGTCAAGGTGGCCCCCGTGGAGCAGACGGTGTCCGCACTCTGATTCGTGTGGGGAGTTGGCCCCTCCCTGTCATGAGGCCCCCATGAGATCCCCATAGGTCCCGGGGGGGGGGGGG
>JAODUD010000026.1:17599631-17611669 GCA_026784285.1 Stomatorhinus walkeri
CGTATGTTCAAAAGAACATTCCACAATACGCGGTTTCACTTTAAACAGTTCTGGGTATCCGCGATCACAGCGCTGCACAGATACAAGATAACATTTGCAGTTATGCATACCCAACTTTCATAGTTTTATATGCTAGGCGGGTAACATGGGCGTTCTGTAGCACGTGACGTGGCGCTCGGAGGCGATGCCTCATAAACTTAGAGCCTCCGAGGCGCCGCCAGCCACAGAAGGTCTGCGTTGTGCGAGCGTAAAACTATCCAGCTATCCATCAAAACGCAATGTGAGCTTTAATGCGAGCTATCCGTCAGAAACAGAATAATATATCGGCGCTTGTCAATTCATAATACAAAATAACGCTCTTAAATAGTTGCAGCAAATATTAAGTTATTTATTGGAAAATGGAGAAGACCGCTCATTTTATCAGAGGATTCTACACATGTGGACAAGCTTTTTGAAGGTAATCTACTTTAATTGCTCTTAATTTCCCCACGCATTACATTACATAGTTATACTATAACTGCACGTGTTATTAATAATTTATGTACGAAAATTAGTGTTATGTTCTGCAATCCTTTATTTCTTTTAGATTAAATCGGCCTATAGGAGAAAAATCAGGGGTTTCTATGATTGAAAAACAACTAGTTTGTTTGATGTGAAGAATGTAAAACGCAAAATATTTTGATTTTAATTAGAAAATGTATTGTTGATTAGAAAAATAAACCCAGGGAAATAAAAATTACTCAAGGGAACATGTAATTACTCAAAAAATCCCATTTTTAATATTGATTGACATGCAACTTTTTAAAATCAGATTTTTATGTTGACATTCGGATAGATAAATCAGTAATATACAAGGACATATATGTGTAATGTACGCTAGTGTAGTTATCCCTACTGTGTTTAATTACTACCAAGTACACTTATTGAGTTGAGCCTGGAGTCAAGTTGGATGAGTTTTTATTGGGGTGATTTTTAGGGTGGAATGGAAGAATCCTGTTTCACTGGGAAAGTTACCAAAAAATTTCATCATAACTGCCTTATTATTTTATGTTTTATTAATAGCACAAACATAAATCGCCATAAATAGCATATAAACATTATAGATAAATTCAACCTTAATACATTTAATTAATCTTGTTTTATAGTTCATCACCATGAACCTAAAAGAAAAGTGATCGTTACGTCCCTCAGGGCATATTTTTCTATGGATTAATGCCTTTATACACCAGTAAAAAGCCGAAAACAGGATGAGAGATGCTCGCATCTAGAAGGTACACCTAAAATTAAACCCATAAAGAAAAGCAGTACCTGCCTATATAAATTTATGTGATTCATTTTTACTATTGTCGATAAAGCAGTTATATCGCGTGGCAGAGGGTTTTCGTTTTATGATTTTTCGAAAACCTCCATTTAACGGCTGTTACAAAATTTCGTACATAAACCAACAAATCAATATACGTCTGGGAATAAAAAAAAACATTTTAGTATTTTTATATTTGGCTATCATTAACGCAATAATAAAAATATGGTAATATTATTGACAGAGCAGTAATAACATACTGTTAAATGTGTTACTTGTCTGTAACAAATGAGGGAACAATATTCCGTTTTCTGTAGATTGAATTATTGCTAGTAAACAGGTTTGCAGTTAAACCTTTTTGAGTAGGTTACGACGCATTTAAGACTTTGATGTAAAGTTTAGAGCGTTTTCATGTAAAATTTCATGGTGCGGCAGCGCCGACTGGTGAAGTTTGCATGTAAAGACACCTGACTCAACTTGTTAAAAGATTATCCTTTTATTTAATATTATAATAAAGAGTGAATTGGACATGTTTTTTTTACATTAGAAATATTTTCCCAGACGCTTTCCTTTTTGTCCTCTTAGGTTGTCTTGGAAAAGTTTCACGCTTTCTGTTGATCTCCAAGAGCCCTAACCATGAAATCCGTACTGGATGGTGTAGCCGACACAACCTTCCGAACGATTACTACTGGCCTGCAGTACCTCAGTTCCAACGATGCCGGTTACGACGATGCCACCATAGATGCCGACTTTACCAAAGGCGTATATTCCGCGCAGAAGCCCCTGTCGGCATTCCGCAGCAATGCCTTCCAGGGGAAAGTACCAAGCGATGAGGAGCTCATCCTCAAAGGTGTCCCCTTCTACCCGACCAATGTCACCGAGCTCTTCAGCAACAGGAGCGGTGCCACTTTGGGAGGTGACAGTCTCCAATGTGGGGAGAACTTCATGGACATGGAATGTTTCATGATCCTGACACCCAGCCAGCAGCTGGCGGTGGCCGTGATGGCGCTCACCTTAGGCACGTTCACCGTCCTTGAGAACTTGGTGATACTCTGCGTGATCCTGCAGTCCCACACGCTGCGCTGCCGTCCCTCCTACCATTTCATCGGCAGCCTGGCCGTGGCCGACCTGCTGGGAAGCGTCATCTTCGTCTACAGCTTCCTGGACTTCCATGTGTTGCACAGGAAGGACACCCCCAACGTTTTCCTGTTCAAGCTGGGCGGGGTCACGGCCTCATTCACCGCCTCGGTAGGCAGCCTCTTCCTCACCGCCATCGATCGCTACATCTCCATTCACAAGCCGCTGTCCTACAAACGAATTGTCACCAAGACCAAGGCCATCGTTGCCTTCTGCTTGATGTGGGGCATCTCAATCATCATTGCAGTGCTCCCCCTGCTGGGCTGGAACTGTAAGAGACTCAACTCCGTTTGCTCGGACATCTTTCCCCTCATCGATGAGAACTACCTGATGTTTTGGATCGGTGTGACCAGCGTGCTCTTGCTCTTCATCATCTACGCGTACATGTTCATCCTGTGGAAAGCACACCACCATGCAAAGCGCATGATTAGGCGAAGCTCCCAAAAGAGTATCATCGTCTACGCTGCAGATGGCACCAAGGTGCAGACCACCCGTCCGGAGCAGACACGTATGGACATCCGACTGGCCAAGACACTAGTGCTCATACTGGTAGTGCTGATCATCTGCTGGGGTCCTGTCCTGGCCATCATGGTCTACGATCTATTCTGGAAGATGAACAACTTCACCAAGACGGTCTTTGCCTTCTGCAGCATGCTCTGCTTGTTCAACTCTACAGTCAACCCTGTCATCTACGCCCTCAGGAGCAAAGACTTGCGCCATGCCTTCCTGGGCATTTTCCATGTATGCAGAGGCACCAGTCAGACATTGGAGAACAGCTTGGAATCCGATTACCAGAATGTCAGGAATGCCAGTAGGGCGGCTGAGAGCTGTGTGAAGACCACAGTAAAAATAGCTAAAGTGACCATGTCCATCTCAACCGAGACATCTGCAGAGGCTGTCTGAGATGCCTTTTTGTACTTGTGAACATGCCGGTGACTCACAAGCCCATAATCCCTCAGCACTCCTCTGAGAGTTATGCGAATTTTACTTAATGGTGGTGACATAACACTGGTAATTCGTGGGAAAGTGAAAAATACAGAGAAACTGTGAAAAATCAAGACATTACATGTATATTTCACCTGACAAGTACTAGTGTGTATTAGTACTTGACTAAGTGCCAAAATGTTTGTTAATATGAACAGGATGAAAGGACTCATTGTGACGTGGACTGAGACATGGATTTGTAATGCTAGGTAGAACATGTCATCTTTATTAGTACTGAGGTTTAATACTAATGGTGTCCAGAATGGTTGTGGTTTTTAATAGGGAGAAGCTGTGTTTTTACTGTGAAACAAGATTCTTAATAATGGAATCTTTAAACTCGCAACAAAGATCATTCAGTATACATCATTAGCTATCTTGGCACAAAAAAATTGCATTAATGTAAAGCATATCATGAAAATATAGAATTCCAGATCTAAAATTGTTACTTTGATACAATCTCTATGGTGTCAGGATAGATTCTTTTAAAGAAAAGTTGGAAAAAACAGGATACGCAAACCTCAATAACTATATGTTTAACAGTTTGGTTATTGACGATACTATGAATAAAGATGTCATTTTTTGAGAAACTTTGTTAATGTTACGAAAAACTTGTAGATATTTATTGAATTACATGAAAGGTATATGTAACATTTCATTAGTGGAAGCACTTATTTTGATTTGATTTATGAGAATATATTTCTGATTTGCGTATACATAAAAGAAGGTATGTACAGAACATATAGTGAAAATAAAGACAAACAATAACCTTATGGATTAATTGAAACAGAAAACGTGCACCACGGAGGCTGTTTGGCAGCTTTTGATAATGGCAGTCAAACGTTACTGGTTTTGTGTTTAGTTCTTCAATGAAACATGAAACCAGGAGTCCAGTGTATGGCGAATGCATAGCGTACCTACATGTAAGCCTGAACTGCGTGTACCATAACAGCTCCACATTTCACTGCACTTCAACTTTGCTAGTTTAAGATGTTCACATTGTGTTACAGTATTTTGTTACAGATATAAATTACCTTCATCCCACAAATCTCAAATACAATAAATTATATTGTTTAGAGGAAAATGATTTTAATTCGATGTTATTACATAACATATTACAGTTTACCTTTTTACAGAATTTAATAGTTCTTCTTAAGAAATTCAGGGTAAGTGCGTAAATGTTAAATGTTAACAGTCTGAAGCCCTCTAGTCCATCCTCTACACCATCTACAGTATGTAGGAGATTAAAGCGACATCGCAGTAATCAAACTTGCCTTGTCTAAAGCCATTTATGAGGCCAGTTTGTATGCTTCTGACATTGGTCAAATATCTATTGATTGTTTTCAATTAACATTTTTCTGGTTTGGATGGCAGTGATGTGTACACCCTTTCTAAGGGTGTACACATCAAAGTCATGTAAACAGGCCAGTCAGAGACTAGTCACACATGCTCACAGATTAAGCACAATTTAGAATGACTAATCTATATGCACTAATCTTGAACAGCACCTCCTTGCTTGTAGGAGGAAAGCCTGCAGAAACACACTAAGGAATAGTTCACATTTTACGCAGCAGTATTAAAAAGACTTTAACATTGTGTTAATTGGTTTGTGTCGTAAATCCAGTGTCTGCACAGTGGATGTTTTTGATTGATAGAAATCTTGTTACTCTGTGCTGTAAGTGTGATTACTGTTTTATGTATTAATTTTAACTTATTGTTAGTATAGTGTGCTGGTCACACTAATGTAATCTTTCAAATCCTAATAGCAACTATTTAAATGTTTTGTATTGTGGTTGTATTTATTATCTTATTATTGTTTAACAGGTAACAGGCTGGTGAAGTGTATATGTATTGTTAATGGCTATAAATAGATAAATAATGTATCTTGCTTAAAATTGTTGCAATTTATTTTGTTACAGTGATTTTTTTCTACTATGTACAAAGAGCAAATTCTTCCCTGGTACTGGGTTTTGGGATCAAATCAGAAACAGGGATAGTGGAATAGATGAATAAAGCATTACACAAAAAATGTATGTGAATTAGCTGTGTTTATTAACAGCTTCTTAGGGAATGTAAATTAAAACCTTTTTCACAGTCCATAAAATAATAATATAATTGGGTACTTACATTTAAAGATAGAAGTTGAGAAATTTTGCTTTCTGCCTATTCAGCATGCTAAAACAATTAAATACAGTGATAAAGTTCACACCATACTACTGCTGTCCTTCTGTCGGCACTGAAATTCAACACCTGCTAAGTTTCACACAAAGTATCCAGTAGGGGATGGGTCCTAATTCATTGTTCTTACTTTCACAGTGCCCTCTTCCAAGCCTGTAAATCTTTAAATAAAGACACAATTGTCCAAAGTGGAAGCCGTCTGTGTTTTATAGTTTTGTTAAATATTATCCAGAAATAGTAGTCGACGCAAAAGGAAACATCTTTTCAACAGACGTTTAATCTTTTCTCAAGTTGCTAACAGAGCTATATCGCCCTCCGGTGGACAGTAAGTAATAGGATCATGTTGACTCAAACTACAGCTACCTTTATTGGAATCTATATTCATATATAATCTATTAACTACAGAATCTCACAAACTTCTTCCCGGATATGCATGTTTACTTAAATATTACTTAAAATTAAAAAAAAAAAATCTTGAATAGCAGATAACATCTTTGATATTGAACTATATCTGTTGTTTATTGAGAGTTTAGTCATCCTCATAGCCACAAATTGCCATAAATTGTCCGTGGATATTTGCACTATAGTATTTACGAAAGACAAATTCTCAGTCGTAATAAAATATATCAAACAAGTTCACGTAATAGAGATGCATTAAACTATTGCTCGGTTTCAGTGTATCTTTCTACCAAGCTTTATGACTGATTACGACGTATTAGAAGAGGCACATGACACACCATAAGGCAGTGGTTCATAAACTTTCTCTGCAGGGCCACCTTTTTCTAGATAGGAATTTCTAAATTGATATAGATTCAAACTACACAGGTTCAGATTCAAACTTTATTTGAAATACAACTCCCTTTTCTAATTGAGCGAAACAAATGCAATTACAAAATACAAATGGTGCAATTTCACCAATGTGGGAGAAAAAAATAGCAAAAAAATTAAAAATAAAAGTTCAGTATAAGTTTGAAATTATGCAAAAGCAGATTTAACATTCCAGTTAATATTCATCTGTGTGCACAAATTAAAGTTTTACGATTACCGCGTTTTGTTTTTAATGATAACCGCAGGTTTCAGCCTATACTATATCACAAAACAACACTAAATCATACCCTTTAATTGATAGTCTCCCTGCACTTCAAATAGAAAACTTTAAACCTCGTTTTTCATGATATGGTTTGATTTTTTTGTCCGGCGCTGTAAAACGTCGTCACGCATCATCATGTCACGTGGTACAAAAACCTTGCAAGAGCAAGACGACTTAAGACAGATCGTACAGCATCTCTCAGCCGGCTGAGCAAACTGGAACAGCTCCGTAACGACACAACTTTGCCCTTATTGGCTGACGAACGTGACGTTTATATGACGTTTGTATTCCAGGAAGTTCCTTCTATTATCTGCTATTTCTCCCGAATGTCACGTAAAGCAGTGAGAATTAGTTTTCAGTTAGTTTACCTGGCAAAATAAAGTTTAAATAAACTAAATGCTCTAATAGTACACGTAAGTTAGTGGTTTATTTTAGTTACTGTAATGTTGCGCTGCTTTATTTGTTTAATTGTCCAGTCTGTGAAGAGATTATTTTAGGGTGGCACATACCCCTGAAGCTATTCCATTGCTGCGCCCCTCCGCAATACCTCTGCGCCCCCCAGTTGGGGAACCACTGCCGTAAGGGACTTACCGTTGGTTATGGGAAATGTTGTGTAAATATGTAAAGCATGAAGTCAGTAAGAACTACAACACCCTACAGCAGGCGATTCGGTCTGCGTCTGCGCATAGGGACCCGGCTGGAGACTGACGTTGTTGTGGACGCCATGTTAGCCGCTTGAGGGGCGAGATACCGGAACGCGAACGGGAGGGACTGCTGCGGCGAGACGCTCGTCTTCATCCGGCAATGTTTCCCCATCTAGCCGAGCAGGAGTGATACGAAGCAGGAAGAGGGCCTGAACTATACAACGAAAAGTGACCGCACCGAGCAGCAGTTTTCCGCCTCCAGAGAGTCGCTTCCAGTCAAAGTTAGGAGGGTTAGTCCCCTCGGCGCATCTAGCCGCTAAACCCAGGATCTACCCCAGTATCGTTGATTTTTAGCTGGACTGGAAACATGGCTTGCGGGGCTACTTTGAAAAGGACTGTGGATTTCGATCCGTTAATGAGCCCGGCGTCACCCAAGCGGAGGCGTTGTGCCCCGCTGTCTCCGTCCAGCTCGTCCCCGCAGAAATACCTCCGCATGGAGCCGTCACCTTTCGGCGAGGCGTCGGCCAGACCCAGCACAGGTCGGTACAGCTCGGCAAACCTGAAACATTCAAGCGCTCACTGGGGTTTACTAATGAAGCCTGGGGCTGGTTAACGTCAACGACTGGGTTCAACCATCAGACACTAAAGCCTCACCGGCATTTAAAATCTCCAGCCAGTTCGGTCCTTAACTAGCACGCCGTCAGTGCAGAGCTGTGTAGGTGACGGCAAGTCTACTCGGTAACTAGTTGCTTAGAGATTCGAGTCAGAATCCCAGCTACCTCCTATGATAAATGCAGTTATTTCCAAGAACTGATTACTAGGTAATGTAGACAAGTCCTGCGGAGTTATCAGTAACACATAGTGGCTTTTAAACCTCCTCGCCGCCCTGCTTCCTGGTGAGCAGACGCCGTCGATGCTGATGCCGATGTTTGTCGTCGTCGACGTTGGTTTTATATCATTTCAAAGGAAAATGCACGTTTTCATGGGCTCTGTTGCGGTACCTTCATCCCCAAAAGACTTGAGAATCTGTATGTAACTGGACATGTAGCTCAATAACTTATAACTTATTTTAGCATGACATATTTTCCCGAAGATATGTAATTAGACAATGGCTCCAATTAACCAGCAGTCTGAATCAAGGCTACACACTATTGCACTATTTACGTGTGGTGTTGATAGCTGGTGTACCCGCCAAACAAAAAAAAAAAAGGGGGGGGGGGGATTTTAGGCTTATTTTCTAAGTTGTGTGCAACACGCTAATGTTTTGGCCAAGATCTACAGATGACGGGAGTGACATTTGATCTCATGCGTTTAATTATAAGAAAGCTATTGAAGTATCTTCCTTTGGGTGTGTTTGGTTAATAATCAGCTAACTATTCAGTAAGCAGATTATGATAATTATTTGTAGGTTAATAAGGGACAGTTTTGAGTCATAGGATGCTGTTTACATCTGTCGTGAAAATCACAAAAGTTTGGTTATGTGCTAATGGTGTTTTCGTGCTGGTAGCTCACTCAGGAAGTGCTCTCTCCCCTCCTGTTATAATGATCTATCTAATCTTGTTTCCAGGCACCTATTCATTTATGGGAAGCTTGTGCACGATAGCATTATCTCAGTACAAGTAGCTTCTGTCTCCCCTTGTTTCTTTGCTATGTTTGGTCAGTGCTGTTGGTTTTAATAAAAGTCCTTTATCTGCCACATCACATATGGTTTGTACAGTATAAATTTATAGACTTCTATAACAAAAGACAATTGAGGAAAATGATTTTCGCTGAATTGGTGTGTAGATGCATTGTATTTCTGGAGATGGCTGCAATTACAATAAGACACTATCAGAAAAGGTAAAAATTCAGGTTGCTTTCTTGGGAAACCATTGCTTTCAGACTGTCTGATCAGTCTCTAAATTAAATTAAAAATCTAAGATTTTAGATTTTTGTCACACCTAAAACGTCCAGCAAGCTTCTGTGCTGCAGACATGGTTTATTCTCCATTACAAGAAAGTCTTTGCTTAACAAAATATCTGCTGTTTTTAATAGCCTTGTTTTTTTCCATTCCCATCTGCAATTAACAAGCAGTAAATGGCCCAATTTAACATTGCTAGCTAAATCATAGTTCTGTGACATCATAAAGTTAATACTACTTGGAAAAATCATTGAGGCTTTCTTGTAAAATGATTCTTAAACATGTTTTGCTTGGTGACTTCCAGCTGCACATTTGACAGATTTTATTGTAACGTATCATTCTAATATCAGCTTGACCAATGAAACTGATTTTATAAACAGGACTGTCACCAAATGCTGTAAACAGTTTAATTTGCAGGCAATAGAGCAACTTTGCAGTTTTTTTAGTGGAGTCCAAGCATTTATCGTGTTAGGTAGCTGTTTCTACATGGTCAAATTGGGGCAAACTGAAATTCACCTGGGGTGCGTCTTTGGCTGATGGAATCATTAGTACAACCAAGCAACATGGAGAACATGTGACATTTTGTTTAACTGTAAAAGTCACTGTAGGATAATACATTTTTCTGGCATTGGGACAGATAGGATGTGTCCACCCTTTCGCTTTTAAATCACCAGGGACCAATCTGCTTCCCACAAATAGCAAACAGCTGCCCTCGTTTGAAAATGTACTGTGAAAGTGCAAAGCAAACTGAGGGATGTTTCATGTTGCATGTGTTTGCAGTTTTTCAAATTTATGCTATAGAAAAAACATCTGTGTATAGCAGAAATTTAACAAAGTGGCATGTAATTGTAATCATGGCACCAATATCAGTGTTGGTGTGTACCGTAAGGAAGCTCTCATGTATTTGATTACAACATCATGTGGAATAGTCATACTGAACAATAATCGCCCAGCTCCTCCCCAACCGTCTCTAGTTTAAGTGGGACGTAATTTAGGAAATAAGTAGTAGTATTTCCAATAGAATTAAATTCCCAGACAAACCTGATATGTTCCAGTGGGCGGTTTCTGTTGCTTACTGCCACATTTCTGTCCCATGATCCCCAGAGCAAATCCTGTACAGCATAAAACAAGAATATAAACGCATGCAGAAGAGGCGTCATGTGGAGAACAGCTTTCAGCAGACGGATGCCTGTTGCTCCCCAGATTCTCCCCCGCTCCCCTCCATCCTGAGTGGACCCACGCTGCCAGGTAACCTGCATCTGTTGACTGTGTGTGTGTTAACGTGTGCAAAAGTCAGCCTAATGGGTTCAAGCACTTTAAGACTATTACAATCTAAAAGTGCTAGCTGAGACAATAGCATTTTAACAGTTGAGGAAAATGGATTTGGTGTTGCTGACATTTTTTCCATCTTTTTTTTGTTAAAAAAAGCTGAAATAGGTAACAGTGTATGAAATCGCTTCCACCATTAGAGATATTTTGAGAGCATTGCCATTGTGTTGGCAAAAATTCTCAGCTTTTTGGTTGTGTGATGGAAAAGTACTTTTGTAGAGAATTTGATGGATGCAATTGATGGCAATAATAGAACAAAACTGCTGATGGGTGCTAGCTTCACTTCTCAAAGAAGGGGGGAGATGTCTTAAAGAATAACTTGCATTGTAAACATCTATGAGCTGGAGAAAGGACTGATGTTCTTTTGAATACAAAGTCTGCTTAGATTTCATGAGAAAGCTGTGTGAGATTATTCCCTCCATACCAAATAATCAATGAAGATTAGAATTCAAACATTTAAATAAGCAGGCAATCAGTGCATCACCAAGACCAATGTCATGATGTAGTGTGGAAAACAAAGTCCACGGATAACAAACTGAATACAATATTCAAGCGACTGCTCTATAAGCATGACGCATATCGATTGTAGGTTCATTGACAGGAAAAGGTCAAAGATCTGACTTTGCTTCTCAGTAACGTGTTGATGATAATCCATTACAGGGCTTAACCTTTTGAAAAAATCTCTCAAGGTACATTGGCTGGAGCATCATCACCAACTAGGAAAGAGCAGCCTTTATTTACATTAAGACAAGTAGGAATGATCTGCGAACGTCTGTTGAATGAACGTGAAGACAAGGTCCGAGAGGAGTATGAGGAGATACTGACCTCGAAGCTAGCAGGTATGTCGGCTTGATAGTAAAATCTAACAGCTTGGTATCATGGAGCTACTTTCTCTTTAAGATGATGTTACATTTCTCTCTGCCTTTCATAGAACAATATGATGCTTTTGTGAAGTTCACACATGACCAACTGATGCGACGATTTGGAGAGCAACCTTCTAGTTGTAAGTTTTACTCAATGGATGATTTTTTTTTAAGTCTGATGCATCAATATCTTTTGGTGACTCAATGGTAGGTCATTGCTTTGTAGAGAGGCTAATTTGTTAGCTTTTGTTTCCAGATGTATCCTGAGGAAAGCCCCAGTGACGGCTGAGGGTGCCCCTTTGCTCTACGACTGCAGCGAACCGTTACGACGGATTGTCACAAACATTTACAGAGACGTTTGATGTAGGAATGGTAGCAGTGCCATTGCTTCCCCTTTGGACACAGGCTGCTTGACGCTTCCTGTCAGTGATGTAAAACAAAAATCGCAGCTAGGGGCTTCCTGAAGTAACTGTGCGTATGGACATTGCCCTTAATTCCTACCAGTGTAGGGGCTTCCTGAAGTAATTGTGCAAATGGACATTGCCCTTAATTCTTACCAGTGGCATTAGCTGTATTAATATTGTTTTTTAGCTCCTGATTGATTTTGTGGGGGGGG
>JAODUD010000026.1:17642498-17657463 GCA_026784285.1 Stomatorhinus walkeri
AAATTTTAGTTTAATTAGTTAAATATTAGTTTAATTTGTCTCCCCCCCCCCCCCCCTCATTAAGAATGCTTCTGACGCCCCTGGTGTAAAGTGTATACATTATTTTCCTCATTCACTTGTTCACGTGTAGCTACAGCACATATAAACCTCCTTGGACCTTTGGACATTCCCCCCCCCCTCCCCGGGAACTGAAATGCAAGTATCCAAATATTGGCAACTATTAGGCCTATAGTTTTGGATAAAGCAACGGAATAAAATATTAATATGCTCAACTGCGCGCAGTGCAACAATATAATGAATATATATGATTTCTGGCGGTACTCTCTTTGTATTGTATTTACAGGGTTCTATTTTATACCCATCATATTGCACTCTACAGACGCCGAATACCCAAAACATTACATCCTCACGAATAGTAGGGGAACGTTAATTTTAAGTTACGAAATAGAAACTTTTCTTGGTCCTTTCGGATATTTAGTATAGTTTGTCGATAAATTAATTTAGGAAATACGAATGTCAGTAAATGGAAATCTACGTTAAATAACAAAACAAGACAACGATTAATCAACTTCGATCAATAAAACAAAATACTTCGTACAGCAACATTGCCTCCTATTCGTAGTCAACAAAACACTACATATCTGAAGTACCTACGGTAGACTCAAAGTGGACTTAAACAGCTAAAAGATGTCTCGATTTGGCTACAAGTCAGAACGCGGTGTTACTTTTTATCGTTATGATAAAACAGTATGGCTATAAATCTAGGCATAGGCCTATATATAATAAAGGACAACGATAACTATATCATTCTCATTTTAAAGGCAATTTAATTTCTGATATTCCATGTCACTGAAAACAGAGCCGGTCGAATTTAAAGTTCAGAATTTATCATAACTCATAATATAGGCACAGTGGTAAATAAAACTTTCAATATATTTGCCACGTGTAATGTGTGAACAGATTTAAATTGATACACACACACACACACACACACACACATATATATATATATATATATATAGGTTTTTTAAAAGGTCAACATGGAAATTATTTCTTTCCAGGGGCTGAACATTAAAACATATAGGCCTATTTACAGATGCTACGAATGAACTTTCAGATATGTAGACAGACAGTAAACATGCACACAACCAGCAAATTTCAATGATGTTATGATTCCTGAAAAAAAGAACCTGTAACGGGTCCTTTAGATGTTATGTACCAGCATATTAGTGCGCTGTCAAGGGCAGCAGCCAGTTTAATGGCAACGCTCTATTGATTTTAGCTTTTTCAGACAGCACTATTAGGAAGGCAAGCAAACGTGGGGATAGTCGTTATTTCTGGAAAATTCCCAAAGGAAATAATAAATAAATCAATATAAACTGATTAATTAATAAATCAAATTATAAAATGTTTTAATGTGTTTAATTAACATATATTTCCAGTTTATAAATGTATCACAAAACTTTTCTTAATATTATATTTGATGCAATTTGAAGAGAATATATACTGCTTATATATGGGAGAAGGTACACTCAGTGTCTCCTGCCTGTGTATGTAGGACCAGGTGGTCTTCAAACTCACTTTAATGATTTGACAAGTTGGGTGTTCAGAGTTGCCTCTCTGCACATATTGCTGTACTGAGTTGTTAATTTTACACTTGTGAACTTACTATTACTTTTAACAGGCCTGGCCATTCTCCTTTGACCAAGGTGCCAATTACTAGATTTTTTCCTCTTTTTTGTGCCATTCTCTGTAAATTATAGAAACAGTAGAATCCCAGGAGTGTAGCTGTTACTGAGATGCTGGAACCACCACAACTGGCACCAAGAATTCTAACGCATTAAAAATCACTTATATCACTCATCTTAGCCATTCTAATGCTTAGCCACACAGTAAGGGAACCCCCTGACCCCGTCTGCATGCTCTCTGCTATTCACTTCCAGTCACATGACTCACTGCATGCACTAATGAATTGTCGTACCTAATATCGTTGCCACTGAGTCTAGTTTGTAACTCTGTGCAATTGTGAACTTGTGCATTTGTACTGATGTTTTGTTAGTTTATGTTTCCGGTACCAAACGTGGTAGAAATTAATCTTGGACTGTCAGCTCCAATGTGGTAACATAAGATAAATCATTCTTTAGGTCAAGGTCCTACAGGTTTTGGTTGCATCCCAGATTCCATCCAAAGGAACAACCCAAGTTCCAAGATATATAGAGCAATGAGTCCTGTTAATCTTCTCGGACATATTTCACTTTGCACTTGCAGTAGGCCTATAAAATTAGCATGTATTGAGATTTGTAACAAAGCATAAATTACCCTTGTCTGTTTACTGGTCTTTATATTGATTCGCACAGTTATTCGGAAACATGAAATGCACATTATAATGCTTCCGTGGTTTGTATGATGTCCTGCTGGTTTTGTTTTTCTTATAAGTGGATGAGCAAATACTATTCTGGATAGCTGGTGTGGGTCGCTTTCACATGAGAAAATCTCTCTCTAACAAAAACACCCGTCTTTGCCATAAACATAGAGAATTTGATGATCCTTGCTTCTTTGTTTTCGTTTTAATAACTGTTACCCTGTAAAACAAATCTTAAGCATTTTTTTTACCTGACCAGTTGCTCAGGAAAGGTTCATTTTAATATCTTATCTTCAAAAATTTTTTTAACTCCTTTTTACATTCCTTATAAAAAAAATCGAGCAGAAACCATGAGTAATCTTAGATAAATTAACCCAAAATAAGGAAACATTGGTAAAAGATTCAAGTATTTCATAATCGCTTAACCCACTGCTGAGTTGTAATTCTCATTATTAAAATTATCCTTATTCATGATAGTACTCTCCTTTATAATGTTTGGTTGATCTATGGCTGTGCAGTGTGGCAATTCTCAACATAAATCTGACCAGGCAGTGCTTAAATAAATTGTGAGATGATCTCATCTGATGGGTTTTCGCCTAATCTTTTTTCTATTGGCTGAATATGTTCTGTAAATCATTGTGTAAGCCATAATTATCGCCAGGCTGCATAGACTAAGGAAGGTGCCAACATTCTGAACAGAACTTTACTACAAGCTTGCTGTCTTAGCTTTAAAATTGTATTACTTCTCAGATTAATTAAAACTAGAAACAGGTGACTGTTTAAAAGCTCAATGACTGTGGCTATTCTGCCGATACCGGAACAGTCATCATTCAGAGGATGCTGCAGGATACGTTACAGACCCCAGGTCCAGCCAACCTATCATGTGACATGCATTAATATATTCATATGTAGGACGTAATAAGGAGTAGGGCCACCAGTTGCCTTCAAAATAACTGCGGCATTCTTGAAAAGCTTCCATGCAGCCTAGCGTTCTTCTACGATTTTTCAAGTAGGAATATGAACATTGCATGGAGGTTCAATGGTAATTAGATCTGATGATTAGGCAAGCCAAAGAAATGGCTGAATTTTCGGACTTTTGACTAGTGCATCCCTACATAACAATACATTATAAAGCTATGATTTTTTATAGGAAACGGGCAAAAAAAAAAAACAAGCAAAAAAAAACTGCTTTAGAAACAATTCGCCCTAAAAATTAAAATTGTAGCAGTAATATGATAAATTCATAATCAACAGAGAGGACCAGAATGGACAGGATGGATGGATGAAGTCTTCTATGTCTATACCCATCTAATACCCATCTTCTTATAAGCCTATACCCATCTAATACCCATCTATACCCATCTTCTTTTCAGCTGTCGCCTGGGACAGGATAAAGAAAAATTCACACTAAACCTGAAAATGATTCCCACAGTTTTTGCGATGTATATATACATTTTCAAAGTCTTTGTATGCTGGAGATTTTTTTTTGACCGATGAATGGCTTCAAAGAATTTGAACTGATTGTTAGCTGACACTGAGACCTTTGATTGCCACTTTTACAACCTATGGGATAAGCAAATTAAAATAAAATAGCAAAAATAAAATCTTGGTCATCTTGTATTGCAAGACCCAGAGGATTTTATTTTTTGTTTGGGTTATTGGAACAGGAAGCTTGATATAATATAGGTTGCCATTTATACCTCTAGGCAAATTTTCAGTTCAGTGATGGGGAGAACTTGTTTTGGTTTGATAGATGTACACAAACTCCCACTGGAACGCGGGAAAATGCTGCTGCCAAATGCTATCAACATTTCCAGTCCACACAAAACCTGTGCCATTTTATTACCCTTGTGAAAAATGTCAAGGTCTCTAAACATACATTACAACATACTGAGACAACAAATATAGATTGTGCTCTGTCCAAACTGCACATGCCTGAATCCTTACAAATTGCCAAAATGTAGGATTGTGGACTGCAGTTGCTTGAGTCGCTTTTAATAAAGATTCCTACTTTATTTAACAGGGCTCCATTACAAAAGTTTTTAGAAAACATTTTGAGGCTGTTTGAAGTGTGGGTGATAATGTATTTTTTTTTTTTTATAATTTTCCTCCATTTTTCGGACCGGAGGGGCATCGGAGGTGCTTGGATACTCTGGCAGATTGAGGGGGCTCAGTGCACTTGACCATAGCCCTTAAATATGTAAAATTGCATGTTGGGAAAATTGGGAAGCAGCAGCTAGGTGATATTATGTCAGGGGGCCCAGGACTTTTAAGTTCACCCCTACCTGGTCGATTGTGTTAAAATTACTTACAAGCCACAGCTGTAGCTATGTATAAGCAAACATTTAAAAGAATTCTTATAAATATAAAACTTGCATTTCAATGATAAAAACACTCAGAAAAGTAACAACAGCTTTGAATAAAGACTATTCTTGAAGAAGCATTAACTATTCAAAAAAAGCTTGGGTTTTTACAAGAAAACAGCCATGGGATGCAATATAGACAAAGATATTTTTGCAGCACTGCCACAAGGAATGTTACTTGTAGGCTTTATAGCGGATTTTGCACATTTTGTTCAGGAAAAATACCATTTTATCGTCCCAGAAAAGGAGGTCCTTACTGGATTGCCATTTCTGCTAATTCTAGAGTTCACTTTCAGTAAGTAATAGAATTGCCTTTGGAAATGTATATTAGCTTTCTATCCAAATAGTTCAGTAAATATATTTGGTAACACTTTACATTAACTGCACTTTCATAATGCATTCATTATGTATTAATAGAACATTCAGTGCACCTTCATAATGCATTCGTTATATATACATAAACAAAAAATAAGTATACTTGGCTACAAGTCAGAAGAGCTTCAATATACATTAACAACAAACATTATATCATTATAATGTTTGCTATTATCATATAATGTTTGTCATTAATGTAAACTACAGCTCTTAAGATATGTTAGGATATACTTAGATGCTGCTTATGAATGTAGTATGAATGCATTATGAAGGCATCATGAAGGTGCAGTTAATGTAAATTGTAACCATAAATTTTATTATACATTTTTGCTCTTGAATGCATCAGAATAAAATATTAAGAAAATAGCACAGGATCATTGTCCTCCCATGATCTAGTCCCCCACCCAGGGTGTCTCCTATGCCATGTGCAGGAATGAGCCCCATAGCTCACCAGTCAGAGGACGGATGCCACATCAAATGAGGTGTTTAGGGCTCTGCCTGTTCAGTCATGACCTCAGTCAACGACAGACTTCAAGTACAACCATAAGATTATAATACTAATAATGACAATAATTATGTTACTAGTTTATGTATTTATTGTATTGTACTTTTTATCATTATTTTAGAGTGTACTTATTGAAAAAAGTTAACTGTAATAAAGTATGCTATGTTACGCGCACTGTGGAAGTACGCTCTATGATATTCGCACAATGACAAAATCGCATGACGACATATTTCTCAGAACGTATCTCTGTCGTTAAGTGACACATGACTGTAATGTTAAGTGATGCTTTACTGGTATTTAGCGCTGATGTTTTTCCATTATCACACAATTTAGCATAAATGACACTGAATCATGAAGTGTGAGGATTTGCACACATGCGATCCTCAGGCGTGTCTAGTGAGAGTAGGCTGCCGTTTTCCCTGATATACAGGCTCCACACTTCAGTGAGTGAGTGCTGTATGTGTCCATGCACAGAAAAGTTTCACTTCATTGTATTCCCTAACCGTTGTATCACTGGAGACGCCCCTGACAGCAAAGTCATGATGTTCTATCTGTAGAGGTTTACGCTTAAATTGTCCAGGCCTAATAGAATATATTGAAACTCTTAAATTAATCCTGAACATTTCTTTTCAGTGGGATGTGGAGATAAATTACAATAGCTGTCCTCTTCATATAAGTGATTATTTCCTCATACACAAGGGCTACTAACTGATTTGAGACTGAGTCAAATGCTAACATTTGCTTTGGAAGCAAAAAACGTGGAAACTTTCCATATCGTCATTTATTATATTTGCTGTACAGCTTACTTTTGCACAATTTGTTGGCTGCAAAACTGTGTCTTATTACATAAGTAAGAGAAATGGCTTCTGGGGCACAAAGATGTTAAGAAAACACATTTTAACCTGATTGCAGCTGTTGGGATGTGCAGTAACACCTTCTTCTCAAAATAAGGAACCAAGAATGTTGCAGTGGCTGTGAATAGGTTATATTAGGGCAATAAGGAATTGCGAATGTCCCTGCGGTTTCTCATTTTCATTACAGTAATATTTTACAGAATTCAGAAAGTTTTTAGGTTACACAGAAAGTGATGCAGGAAGAGTTTGGTGCAGATTATTGCTAATGTTCTGCATGAGGAACATGATTAGCTTATGTTGGACTGTGTGCCTGGCATCCCATCGTTGGTGGACCCCAGCCTTGTTCCCTGCCTGTGAAAGGATCCAGGCCCCAGTTGTCCAGAATAAGCTCTTAGAAGATAGTTGCATGGTTGGATGATCGATGGATCCTGAAATTGGTCTAGGTACTGGGTTACTCACGGAGTGGTGAAAACCTGCAACTGACATTTGGATCATTTCAATGTTTTATATTAAACTAGAGTGTTTTATAAATAGTTTTTAGAACCCCTATGTCAGCGAAGTCTTAGGTGCATTTTTTGTGCATAAACTGGAACTGGTGACAGTACTGAGATCAGTAGAGAACATTATTGTGGTGACTATAAAGAGATACATGTTCCACGCTATCTGACTCAAGGCTAGCCTCTAGACCAGGGCTGGCCAACCTAATCCACAGATCCCCGGTGTGGATGCGGGTTTGTTTCATGACCTCTCGATCAGCCAATAATAAAGCAGTGGGTCTCAACTCCACTCCTGGGGACCCACTGTTATTGGTTGATTGAGAGGCCATCCCAAACACCTGCACCCACACCGGCCCTCCATGGAAAAGGTTCCACATCCCTGCTCGAAACCTTCATATCCCCACAATTTAAAAAAAGTCGGCAATAGAAATAGATTGCAGGCTGTTGCTGTACGTGTCCTGAGGGCTTGTGGTGATTGACTTAGGTAGCACATACGCTTATTCACACTCACAAACTGGCTAGTCCCAGCTGGAGAGTGCAGTAACACTGGGCCCTTGCTAGCTGAGGATTGGGATCACTTTCAGTTCTTATTTTAGCGGGGACATTTACAGTCCCTGGCAGGTGTCGTTGATTTTTTTTTTTCCTCTTAGGTTTGCTTGTATTGCAGGACAAAAGCCACATATTTGGTTTACTTGCTCCCAATGAGGCAAGAAAGGAAAGCAAAATGTTGCACAAAGTATATTATTCAAGTCCTCAAAGGGCTGTAAAACAAAAGCAGTCATCACTTCAGAGGACCAGGACCGTAAAACACATCCTGTGCTCTTTACTGTCATTTTGTTTCTGAGCAGCCACATTTTTCTGAAAAGAGGCTTAATCCACAAACACAGGTGAATATTTTACTGGAGAAATTCGGGTTTAAACCAAGCTCAAGGGTTTTATGAAAGGACCCCGTTTGAGAACTTTGAGTAAACCTTGTTATATCACTTACCGATTCTGTGATAGTTTGCACACCGAACATGGCCGGGTGAAACCTAAATGTGTCTCTTTGCAATATGATATGGCTATGGAAAAAAAAGTCTTTCTAAACAGTGAGTCTTACCTTTTCAGCTTGAATCACATTACATCATGTGTTCTGAGATTACTCCCAATGCATTATGGGTAACTGGGCAATTGTTAAGCAATTCACAACAGCATAGTAACATATGCCTCATGTCATTAATGTTCAGTTTGCAAAAGAACTGGAGACCCAAAAAATGGTGCCGCTCAAAGAGGTTCCCTTGACAGTATATTTTATTTTATGAAGAGAAATCAGACTGAGGTGCAGCAGTACCCCTTGAAAAAGGTGAACTGGCCAGTTCTAAGCCTACAGAATGCCTGCACCCTCCACAATAGCCTGAAAGGCTTTAACAGACAGCACATCTGAAGGGTAACACTTTATTTTATGAAACACAAATAATATAGTATTATGCTATTACTTATGTATTAATTAACCACAAATTAACCCATACATAGTGCTTTCACATTAATTTATCATTAATCAATCATGATGCATGTTTTATCTGAAACAGTTACTATTTTTGTCACTATATCTGTTAATCCTGTAAACGTTAGTTAATTGCTGTAGGTAGTACTGAAGGAACAAGTAATGAATAACAAGTGAAATACAGACCTCATGTTTGTTCATCATTAGTGAACCATGTCACATCTTTAGTCTCAAGTAGCAACTATATTTGTTCATGATTTGTTTATGATTTGTACTTCAGTAGTAACTGAGTTATTACTAAGTATCTGTAATTCGTCAAGCAAAGTGTGACCATCTTGTGTAACCCTCCTTACAATCTCTTGTAAAATCCAATTTAACTACATTTCTAAAGTATGCAAACCTCACCCTGAAAACAGGGCAGTGACAAGTATATGGAATACAATGACTCAAAAGCAAACTTCTTAGCTAGTGATTAATTAGAAGCAATAAGTAACAGCTGATGACAGTCACAAATGCTCTTTGTCAGTTATGGTTGTAATGCATCATTAATTGAAAACATACTGAACGTGAAGTTTGGAAATACTGGCAAGGGACTAGATTTTTCCCGGCTCAGAGTAATAACACATGACTGTGATTTTACAACCTAATCCCTCATGTTTGGAAGAAAAAAATCCCAAATCACAGTGCTAGAGTATCCAAAACACACACATACACGTTGAATTAAACTCACAGTTACTTGTTTTTGTTGGTATTTTTTCTTAACAGCTCTTAACAAAGGTCTTCCCGAAAGGAAACTGGTCAATTCATGTTTTGAAATGATGGCAACTTCCTTTCCTTTTGTACTTGTGCGAATTTAAACGTCTCGGGAAGGGAGACCGCAAGCGAATTAAAGGCATGTGGCTTCCTCCTGGCCGTTCATGAGAACAACTGCTGAAAATGGTGAATGACTGGCTGTGGGAATACAGGCTGTTACCATTTTGGAGGTAGTGAAGAATGACAAAACACAACAGAATGGACTCAGCAATGGGCAGGGAGCAGGCCATACTGTATGTTTACAGCTAAGAGCAGGAGGCACTTTCTGCGTAGACTTTTCGTTAATTCAGAGCAAAAACATGAAGAGGAAATACACAGTGAACAATTCGATATGACGGACAAATTACCTCATTTAGTACTCTACACTATATGCTATAAAATGCCTAATAAGTTAAAAAATTAGAAAATGGGTCAGAAAGAGATTTATTTTCATATGTTATGCACCATATCTTTTGTTTGGAACTGTTCCTAAATTGGCATACTTCCAATGAAACTTTTAATGTCAAAGTTTGGCAAAATACATTAACATAAAAATGACTGTATAAAGACAACTAGCTTGTTTATCTAATTAACAACTGGTGGTTTTTGTTAGCCTCATAAAACAATATAAAATGTAACTTCTGTTCTTTATTATAACTTTTAGTATTATAATGCCAATGGCAAGGCATTGCCATAGGGGCACTTTTGAACTGTGGTGTTCTGTGTCAAAGTCCTAATCGTACCATGGACAGACAAAGGCCTTTTAGCAAGCCTGATCTTATCTCAGACCTTCAACAGCTGCAGTAATGGATGGTCAACACACTACTAGCCTAACTTCCCTCTTCTTCGTGTTGCTAAACATAGCCCCTTTGTGACCCTGCTGTGAGAGTCCGGCGGCAGAGACGCCTGCCGAAGGCAGCAACTGAAAACGCGGGCAAAGCTGCTTATGTAGTATTCCTCAAGGCAATTAAATATTAATAAGAAGTATTAATTAATCAATATTAATACCAAATTTTGCAATGACCAAGAGTTCAACACGACATTTTCTTAAATCTTAGACTTCAAAATAACCTCCTTCTGCTTCGATGACAGCATTGCAGACACTTGGCCTCCTTTCAACCAGCCACCTGGATGCTTCTCCAACAGTCCTGAAGGAGTTTCCACAAGTTCTGAGCACAAGTTGGCTGCTTTGCTCTTACTTTGATCCAACTCATCCCAGACCAGCTCTATAGCATTTAGGTCGGGTGACTGTGGGGGGCAGGTCATCTGTCACAGCACTCCATCTCTATCCTTGCTCATGATATAATACAGTATTTACATAAGCTTGAGGTCTACTTATGGTTGTTATCTTGTTGAAAAATAAATGACGTTCAGTAGGTGCGTCCAGACTTTTGACTGGTACTGCATATATACTGCAATTTAGAAACATCAGTTTCTAACTGTGCCTAACTGCATGTCTGAAGGAGGCTTACACAGTGTAATCTACACACATTCCCAAAAGAGGAGGGATTTGAACCCCAGAGAATGGAGTCAACAGTGCTACTTTGTCAGTCAGCAACACTCCCCCGCCCCCCCCATTACATAAAACCGAAAAATGACTACTGTCAGTGTACGCCATCACACCCCACCCTTTACTTTTTTGGGATGTATATTAATGTCCATGTCACATGATAAATGAAGGTTGGTAAATTTATTTGTGCATTTTTAGAGACTATAGTCATTCTAATAGTTCGTTGGGGTGTTAATATTTCATTTTTATGAAACATCGCTTTACTTCAAAAACTCTGATTCCTGAAATCCTCCAAGCTGTGAAAAAAAACTGGGGATATAGAAGGATCAAGGTAAATGATTTAGTAAAGAGTTGGGCATTTGTATAATTTAATAAAGAAAGGTTTTCTTTTGTGGCAAACATAAGCGTTCAGTTTTATTTTTCAGGAAGGCAATTGGTTTATTGGGGCATAAATTACACCGGACTCTGGCAGGAAATCCACCATTATACAGTTTTAAATGCGTGAGGGTTTATATGTGTGTGAAGCAGGGGCTGATATCATAACACACAATGAGTCCTGCTAGCCACGTAATGTAAGGGCTCCAAAACACATCTGCTTATGTGAGTTCAACCGTAAAGTACTTCCCAGTATTATCATTTATCGTTTATTTTTACAATCCCAATAAAGCACAATGCTTTTTCTAACATATTAAACAATTTAGGTGGATAAAAGATGTTTCTGGCTAAGTCAACATGTTACACATACCACTTTTCTATTGATACATTTCCTGAAATCTGTTGAATGTAGTATTGATACATCTTGAATGTAGTAATGAAGCCTTGACGACATCCCATAATGTACAAACAAGGCATTCATAATTAATAACCCTACTTTCAAATCAGTTTGTCCTGAATGGACTATACACAATCATTCTTTCCGTCTGTCTGTCTCTCTCTCTCTCTCTCTCACACACACACACACACACACACACACACAATCCGGACACTAAAGGTGTGCGGCCTACATGCCCCTAATTATTTTTGAATGAATAATTCTTGCATTTACCATTACCTTAGCTTTACACTTCATCATCAACTGCCAGTATCTTGAAAAAATTTAGAACTCTATCTAATATATTTTCCATCTCTCGCAATAGCTAGAGGGGAGGAAAATTTTCTGGCTAAAAACAAAAACCATATTAGCAGCTCAGTCCATTAATCACAATTCAGTATGAGTGTAATTCAAAACTTTTTAAAACTTCTGTTGAAAACACACTATTGCTGGAGAGCAGTGGTTTTACGAGTGCAATAAATTTGTCAGTGTGTATTCACTAGAAATTGTAAAAAAAAATAACTGCAGTCGACCTGTGACTGCTAAAGAAAGTTCACTCACTTTAACCAGTGTGTTGTTGATACAAACTGATTGTTAAAGCATCTTAGCCAAACCGTAGTCAAATCCACTAGCAGAAAAGCACATGCTAACCACCCAGTAGGCATTTTCAGTTGGCACTACCGAATTATTTTTATTGTGGGTGGTAAACACTGTTACAGGTTGTAACAGAATATAAAATAATGGATGACAAATATACAACATGGTAAAATAAGTTAAACTGACATTTTCAGCTATTTTAGTCCTTATTATTGACATTTCAACATGCTGGAACCGTTTTTATAAGTTCTTATGAGCTTTATTGAAAACATCAGGAGTGATCTGGCCGTCCATTTATCTTGCATTTATTTAGTATCGTGTGGGCTGCCATGGAGCCTTTGCCTGGCAGCAGAAGGCTGAGGAACGTTTCAGGTCAAAAATTCCCAGCAATCTAGCATCTTGGGTCTGCCTGACCGCCAGTTTTTGGGGCTTCAGATACCATATCTTGAGAGTGGCAACCCCTAACAGTCAAACTGTAGAAGTACCCCTGGATGAAACCCATCAAACTTGGCAAGAATATGCCCCAACACACACACTGAGAGAGTTTTTTTCCACATGTAGTATATACATCACGCACACACACAGCTGGACTTGTGAGTGCTTCACTCCGTACCACCATGCTGACTCAGAATTTCCCCTTATTCAAAATTTTAAAATGACTAAAGTAACAAAGTCAATAGATTTCATAGCTTACCTCATTTTACTGTGCCTAGTAGGACAGTTTATAACACAAAAATGACTGCAGCTAAGTGAACTATAAATTTCCAAGCTGTACTGAACTATAGAGGTAACGAGTTGGACAAATATAAATGATTTGATACATGGCTCATAGCTCCAGGCTAGTAAACCGCCTGCTACAAATACAGCAATTTATATTTTACATTATATTCATCAGGCCAATGACGGTCGTCACAATTCTGTGACACAAAACCGATGACAACTGCAATGACAGCGTATTCTGCCAGGTGGGCTGGGCCAAATCCTGACCATAAAAAGTTATTTTGCAATATTACAGCCCTCTCTCGTCATTTCAAGAAAATTATAATGAGTGCATAGTTGCTATGCAAGTCTGATTAGACAGTTTTTAAATAAGTCTTGATACTTGAGGGAGCTATGTTTACTTGAATCTCTAAAAAAATACGAATAGCTAACATATTATATACATAAGAGTATTGCATATATATATAGACAGTTTTTATTAGACAGTTTTAAGTGCTTGTCAAACAACAATGTAGGGAAAAAATAAGTACGATTAAAAAGGAAACAAATTTTGTGCTTTATGGGACAGTGCTGTATTTTTTAACCAATAAAATATTTTTTGCAAACTTGTCATCAGTTAACAGACCTGCAAGCAGCACGGCTCACATACAGTATACGGGTGACCTAATCGTCAGTGTATTATTGTTTTCCTAAGAAACCATCTAGAATTTTCCAGGGAAAAATGCTGGAAACATTTTCCTTGCTAGCGGTTTGACCTTTGACCTACTCCAAGATTAAAAAATATATATAAACTTACAGCAGACCACATAATGCAATAACGTAATGAACTTAAGTGAAAACTTGCCAATTAATCTCTTTCTTTTGCTTCTCCTGTGCCACTTAAACTTCGGGGGAACCTAAATCCCAAAGTGAGGTTACTACACTCCTGCAAGCCCAGCCAAAAATTACAACTTTGAATGAAGAGGCTATTAAATCCAGAGGCTGTTAATGTGACCTATTAATTTTAACAACTCAGATACATTTCAGCACATTTAAAATTCTCACATTTTAATGGGTAGCTACGTTAAGGGCAAACTGGGTTTTGAACCAGAAACTTTGAAAACGTTCACCGTTTTAAAATTTTTCCTTTGGGTGGAACTGGGTGGTTCTTATACATTTCATCAAAAAATGACTTCAAAATCTTTTTTATTTTCTCAAGGGCAAAGACAATATGAATATGGTTAAGTACAATATAAATTTGCAATCATACCCTGTGGTCCAACAGAAAGACATTTCGCTTTCACCACATGTTTTCCATAAAAGCCTGACCTCCGAGACCAATTGTACAAACATTAGGATTTTTGGCCATGCAGGAGCAACTACAAAATTAGGATGTAAATGTAAACTGTATTTCTGAAATAACTAGGTTCTTAACAAAGACCAGCTTATAGACTGTACTTATAGAAAATTGCACATAGGTCTAATATTATAAGGTGAGCAAGGTTTACGAATTACGAGGATCCAGACCACATCTATCAATAAATAATACTGATTTCCATTATAGGCCTACTATTAATCAATAATCTTTTCTCATAAGGAAGTTTTTCATGTCATTGACTAAACAGAACACTATATGCCTGTCTGACCCCAGCCTTCGTCGTTTCCCCATTTGGCCAGCAGCTGTTGCTGGCCATTCTGTTCTCCTACCTGCCTCTGGTCAGGCCCAGTGTACTTTCCCTTTCCCTTGTGGCTCGGAGAATGGTAACCCTTATGGGTTTGAGGCCAACCCCATCTGCTAGTTTCTATTCTCTAGTGTTTATTTTGTATTAGTTTTTTTCCATCATAGTTTTCTTGTTCTAGATTCGCCCCGCTTCTGTTCTAGTTCTACTTTATCATTGTGTTATGTGGTTTGTTTCTTAGTTTCTGAGTTTTTTTCCACCTGTTGCTTTTTTAAAATTTGGTTAAATTGGTTATTCTGCATCATGTCTAATTAGCCTTGTAAGACCCCACCTAGAATATTGTGTCCAGGTTTGGTCGCCATACTTTAAGAAGGACATTGCTGCCTTGGAAAGGGTGCAACGTAGGGCTACGCGAATGATTCCTGGTCTTAGAGGAAT
>JAODUD010000026.1:17664355-17679455 GCA_026784285.1 Stomatorhinus walkeri
ACGCTGCACCTTTTCTAAGGCCACAATATCCTTTTTCAGATATGGTGACCAAACCTGCACACAATATTCAAGGTGAGCACAATGCAATGGGATCATGTATGACGATCGTTGCCATTTGTTACTCAGTTAAGCATATGGTAAAGAATCCTGCAGAAGAGGATTGTTATGTACATTTTTCTGAAGGTCTTATCTAAAGCAACTTACAACGGCGGGAAGTGACTGTATGTATGTGCTGCATAGGATTTGACCACGACCTTAGCGTTGTTAGCGCAATGCTGGGCTATGGAAGCTACGGCATCTGTATATCCTCTTACTTATTTTGGGAATTGCCAAACAGGCCAAAAGGGTCCCCTGCTTTCCCACCGTCCCCAGTGAAGATGTACATGTAGCCGTCCTGGCCGAACAGCAGCTGACCGCCGTTGTGATTGGCTGCAGGCTCATCGATTTCCATGATCACCCTAGAAGTAGCCGGTGCCAAAACATCTGTATTATCATCTCAGCTTTGAGTCAAACACAAAGAAAAATCATTTTTCATTGGTTATAGTTGGTTAAACAAGCAATAACTAGAATATAAATATTGTTATATAAACATGACACATTAAGACAGTAAAATCCAAACATATGGACATAAGACAAAATATCAGAAATTGCAGGGTATGAATGAAATCTGTTCATTAAGTCTGTCTTTAAGTTGAATTTGTAGGTAAGTCGGAACGGTAATTTTAGTACATATACAATACAATGCAATACAACACTGCTAAAGCAAACTAAAGTAGGCAAACCTGACTTGTGTTTGACTTTGCTGTACAGTGGTATAAGACATAGATGAGTGACATATGATGCACACTAATCTGCTGACCTGTAATTTCCTGTAGGCGAGACTCAACATGAAGTCCAATGCACCCTCAGGAAAGCCTGAAATCTCTCATAGCTTCCATTTCACTGCATGCACTAACTGATTCATTTACAGTTGTACATATATTTTATATATTGATCATCCATCCATCCATCTTCCAAACAGGGTTGCAGAGTGATTTATATTATTATAAATTATAATAATACATATCAGGGGTCTTGATAGGCTTTTAAAACACCCAGGGCTAAGTCTAGAGACCTAATCTATCTAACGGTTGATAAAACGTTCAGGAAAGCTAAACAAACCTTTCGGTGCGCGTCAGGGCTTCGGCATCAAATGTGACGCCTGAGATGTAATTAATGTGACTCGTCCTTAAGGTGGTATTACACAAACTGATAGTATGTGTGTGCAAAAACATCATAATCTGTTAGGCTACCTGCCCCGTCTAGGCCTGTAATATCCATTCTTCCTGTACGAAGTTAGGGGGGGACTCTGGTGCGTCTCCGAAGCAGCAATGCATGGATGCAGGGCAGGGGAGCAGTCTGGATAGGAGGCTAGTCTCTTACAGGTCCCACATACAATCACATACCATGGACAATTTTGTAATCCCAGCTCATTAATGGCCACTGGCATACAGGAACTGAGTCATATCTGAGCCGTACCATGAAGGGAGAGTGGTTAACAGCACGGTTCCAGCTCGCCTCGGTTTTCCACTGCAGAAGGATCTGCTCGGTAAAGGCGTGGCCGGGCTTAGAGAGCGACAATGACATAGAACCAAAGAGTTTCTTTACTGTTCACACGGTGTGCATCACGATTTATTATGTGATAATTTCCACTAACACGTCTTAGAATCGCTGTGCTGTATTAACAATAAACGCTAGCAGAATCAGCATTCGCTTACATAAATTTGCATTACGAATCCATTCTGTTCAGCTGATCTATTATACTTTTTTAATTAGCAGGTTGGAACTTTCCAAGTTTCAGAGTAATTGGGAATTCAAGACATCACAGAAGCGGATCATTGGTATATCCATGCATTTCGACCAATCAGATGGTGGTGTAAGCAGGGCCAGGTCAACACTCGGGTACAGCTTGGTATGGCTTGGTTCTTGGTGGCAGTAGAAAAGCACCATCACTGAATGCATATAGACTACCGAAGGAAACTGGACTCACCAGAGCAACATGGAGATAACAAGCAAACTCCACATACAGAGAGGGAGGTAGAATATTTCTCCCAACCTTGAGACAACAGCGCTTCCCTCTGAGCCAATATACTGTCCCCAGAATAGCATTCATGTAAATTGCCATTACATGGATGAAAGCCAAGCATAAGCGTGCAAGGTCCATTTTGGTGACCTGTCAGTAGGCTCAGGGTTTCCAACAACATCCCAAAACCACACAGAAAACTGGCACTCAATTATCAACTGAATAATTTTCTAATTATTGTCTTGTAAAGTCTGCAAAGAGGCTGGATTTGTAAATGGATGATGGATGTGCCAAAACACCAGTAATCACAACTGCACGAAAATCCAGAGGAAAAAGAAAAGTTAGGTGTTATTGAATTGTTACTGGTAACTTCAGGTGTAAAAGATGTAAATGTAAAGGAAATTCTCAGTGAAGGAAAAGCCAAGAATGTGTCCTTACTTGGCAAAAAAATAAACAGGGTATTTTTGAGTCAAATCAAAAGATAAAATTATGTACCTGTATGAGTGTAAGTTATTTCTGTTTTTGTAGAAACTGCACCGAGCATACTGCTTTTACAGTATCAGTCAAAACCTAGACATATTTTAGCTGTGTGATTCACCTTTTAGTGAAAGGTCTCAAGGCAATGGAGTAATACATATCAAATATCGCAACAGCCGAGACAAGTGTTCAATAGCTCAACTTTTCCCAGACTTTAGACTCATTAAAATAACCCCCTTCTGCTTTGATGACAGCATTGCAGACTCTTGGCATTCTTTCAACCAGCTTCCAGATGTAGCCACCTGGAATGCAACTCTGAATGCAAGTCCTGAAGGGTTTCCTACAAGATCTGGGCACAAGATGGGTACGTTGCTTATCTACTGTTCATCTCAAACCAGCTGTATATGGTTTAGGTCGGGGCATTGCGGGGGGCCAGGTCATCTGTCACAGCACTCCATCTCTATCCTTGCTCATGAGATAATTCAGTACTTAAATAGCCTTGTGGAGTGTGTAGGGTCATTAACCTTGTTGAAAAAGAAATGTTCTTTTTTGGTCTGGTGTTACTTTTAAATGGTCCTGTAGGTGTTAATATTTTCCATCACTTTTATCTATTTTATATTAACTTTCTTTATGTAATATCATGCGTTGGTTATATAACACAAGGTCGTGATGATATAGCTGTATATGTATATTACAAAGAACAAGGGTTAGTGCAATGGGTGCTGAATCATTTACTCTTGGTTTACAAATGCACGGTACCTCTCAGAGCTGGGGTTGGCTTTGTTCATATCATTCGCAGACACCCTCATCTCACTGATCCGGACCGTTTCCAGCTGATTCTTTGTCATGATGGAATAGTAGATGAAGAAACGGCCATTGCTCCGGTAACAGGGATGGAAAGCCATTCCTAGGAAGCCCCGCTCATCTCCCAGCCAGGGTGTGGTCAACACTTCCTGAGTTATATCCAGAAAGGGCTCCTCGAGGCGGCTGCCATCTCGCAGGTAAACCCAGATGAAGCCCAGCTGTTCGGCCACGAACATGCGATGTGTGCCGTCGCCGCTATGAACCATCAGCACAGGGTTCCTCAGACCGTTGGCCACTTCTGTCAGGCACAATTGCAGGCAGCCCTTGGGGTCCTTCACCACCTTGCCCAGGTTGAGGTTGAGCATAGAGCTCTGTAGCACATTGGGATAGCAATAGTCCTGGTCGGGCAGGTTGACCAGATTACAAAACTTGGAACGGTCCTTCTGACAGGACTCCTGTAAGCGCTTGTCATTGGTCAAATATCTGACCACTGACTGGCATTTAACATGGAACTCGGAGCAGTAGTTAAAGCACAGGCCCGGAAGGTTCCGTACCGGGGTATATGGGTCCTCGGCATCGTAAAGATGAGCTGCATAAGGCGAGCACTCCTATGACAGAAATACAAGAAATCTCTCAAAGGTTGTAGTTTTAAAACAGGAATGCGTGTGTCCGCAAATATTTATTTCACTGAAAATTCCCTGAAATTCACTCTGTTAATGAGCCATTTTTGTTGCATGACATCATGTTAATATCTTCATACAAGCCTGCTATTTTCAGTTTTACAAGAATTTTAATAGCAAAAGGACATATTGCCCCGCAGCAAGAATAGGGTGACTGGGGTTATTAGAACGGGTTAGTGTCACTTGCCCATTCCTTTCATAAATGTTGTTTCTGTTAATCGTGTAAAGTCCATAACCCCACCCACGTTTCATTAGCCCTTAAAATACCATACTGTAAGTATAAATGCTCCCTTCAAAGCAATCAGAGTAATCAGAAATCTTTCTTAGGTTTGATAATTGCTATGCCATATTTACTGGTATATTCAGCATGTTGCGAAATATTTTAATTAGAAGACGATGGTGACTGAAAATTCAAAGTGAATGTACAAAGCGATTTCAGATGTTTCATTTATGGCTAGATGTCGTCTTCCACTTCTCCTTTACAAATAACAGTATACCTGTACGGTACATCCCAAGAGTAGGAAATTATCAAGGTGCTCACTAGAAACGTGTTGTAAGTCAAGGTAAGCACAGACACTATTAAATTTCTCCTGCATGAATACATGGAATAACGTGGCCCCAGCTACCAGGGAACGCTCCCAGTTTAGTCAATGTTATGTAAAGGTCTTCTCAAAATTGGCAGAGAATGTTTTACTTTAATATTAATAGTGCAAGGGTTAGCCTGATATCTCTATTCCCTGTACATCATATTAAACGTAATTAATGTTAAAATAAAAAAATCTAACAGTGCAATATTTATACTTCGAACGCACCGCCCAGCCTCGAACCCATGACCTTAGGAATAAATATACAGTGCTACCGGCATGCCTAAATGTTCATGCATTATTATTATTATTAGTTGGAAATAGTAGTTTTAGTGGTGAGATAACGTTCTGGGAACGTCAGTAAGACTGGACATTTCGAACATTTCCATACTTAAATCGTAGCGTAAAATTGTTAGCTGGGAGGATGTGTAGCCTACGTGTTATTTCACACTCAGGGAATGCCCAGCAGAGCATTTGGCATGAAAGAAAAAAGAGGGTTAAATGCCGCTGCAGTTTCCAATACAGTTTGCCATTTAAAAAAATTAATATTTATTAAGAAAGTATACGCATGCGCACAATTACACACTGAGTATGCATGTACATAATATTTTTAATGAATAGTATTAAGAAATAATAAACATACATCCTCAAAAAAGCGGAAAATAAATGAATGGATGAATAACATGCAGAGTCCAATCCAAGACACCTAGCCAGAGTCAATATATATTTTAAAACAAATAATATGCATAGATTAATGTACCTGACAAAGAATGTTTTTTACGAACTCACCACAGAGTTCGTGCCCTTGCATGTCATAAAAGTCCATTATATTCCAGTATCTCTCAGCGATGTTGTTATCAGTATCCTGGTCACAGCAGCCAAACTTTTCGTAATCCCTGCAAAACTCCAGGTGGAATTGAGGTTTAAACGGGGGCTCGAAGTCCAGACACTGAGGATGAGCCAATGCATCTCTAATCGAAGTGAGCAGCAGTACTACAAAAAGCATACGTGCGAGTGAGAGCTTGATGACAGGAGCGACTGCGGTCTTTTTTTGCCCGTAGAATCCCCAGGCTGCCTGTCGGTGGGGTCGAGGGTCCCGGTCGCTCGTCATTTTAATTCGTGAAAGCACTTATCTGTTTGCTCTGGCTGTGTGCTACTTATACATGTTAGTGTGCAGTGTGCATGTCTTTGTGTGCGTGATGGGTACGGCTATAAGATTTCAGCTATTCCCTACGTCACTCAGGTGTCAGGTGGTTTCCTTGTAAAATGAATTACAAGATGCAAATAAATAAATAAATAAATACATACATACATACATACGATGCCACATTAAGCCGGTTTCTCAGTTTTTTACTGCTCTGCGTATAATTAATGTGACATTTTAATAAATCCCAGTTCAAAGACATTCAGGTCACTTTACTCGCAGTGATTGAAAGCTATTTAAAAATAATCATGTCAGTCCCTCCTATGAGCAGCAGCACGTACATACAATAGACATTTCACACGATAAAGGTTTTATTTTAGGTGTTGGGGATCTTTGCCTTTCGGCTTAGGACCAATACACCCCGAGAACCACTGTACTGTGTGCACATACTAAGGACTCTTGCACATGATGGGAAGATACGATGACTAACATTGTTATGCTAATAATAGTAGTATTTGCAGGTTATATCATGTACTATACTTATCTAACCCTTCTTATAATACCAAGATAAGAGCATCTGCCTAATCCATAATGAGTAAGTTTCACTGTACAACATGCTTAAAAATGCAAGTGCAGCACTACCGATTTTACTGGTAACTTGTTAAAGTGGTGATGTGTTTTTGATTTTCTTTTACAGGGTTGTAAAGTGATTTAGTTCACAGAGTTTCTTTCTAAGAAAGTGAGATACTGAAGAAACCAGCAAGTTAATAAAAAAACAATAAACTTCATCATACCACATATAATAGCCAAATTATATATCATGCTTTACTTGAAAAAATGCAACTGGAGAAGACATTTATTCAGACGCTTAATTAAATGCACTGTAACCAACAGTATATGTAATGCTATATGTACCAAAATACAGTTTATGATGACAAAATGTAATTGTAACAAATAAAGTATGCATAAATAACTCTTTTTTTCTATTTTTGGACACCTTTCTTAACATGTCTGCCCTTGGGTGTTTAAAAGTGAATGTCTAAAACACAGAATGGTTTCGTGGCCTTGAATCCTTTCCAACATTATTGTGGGATTGGACTTAATTGTCCCTTCTGCATTTTGCTTTCTTGGTACGTCTTACCATATCATAACTCTATGGAAAAGACGAGCTATAAGATTACTCTTGCATGGCTTTTTGGTGAACGGGTACTGATGCAGCAATATTACTTTCGAAACTAGCTGACTGAACCTACACACAAAGCTGTATGTTCACTTTCAACATTGGTATGGATGCATCTCTCCATTATCCTATAAGCTACCAACGCCAATACGCAAAAAGAGCTCTATAAATTTATTTCTCTCTAAATTTCCTTCCATCCATGCTTGCATGCATGCATGCGTTCATCCCCCATCCACGTTCTTCTGCTGCTCATCAATGTCTGGGTGGCAGGGGCTACACTATAAGCAAAGATCTCCCTCTTACCAGCCACCTCCTCCAGGGCGTTCCCAGGCCAGCCGAGAGGTGTAATGTCTACAGTGTGTCCTGGGTCTGCCCTGGGCTAGTCTTCTGGTTGGACACGCTACAAGCACCAGCCCAGGTGCCCGATTACCTCAGCTGGCTCCTTGTGGGGCAGCAGCAGCTTTACTTTGAGCCACACCCACATGACCCCCTCCTGACCCTGTTTCTAAGGCTGACCCAAGACGCCCTGCAAAGGAAGCTCCTTTCCTCCGCGTATATCCATAATCCCATTCTTTTTGTCACTACCCAGAACTCGTGACAATCGGTCAGGGTAGAAATGTAGACTGGTGGGTAAATCGACAGCTTCTCCTTCTGGTTCAGCCCTATGTTCTCCACGACAGACCGGCACATTTCTTGCATAACGTCTGTCTCTGCACCGATTGGCTTGTCAATGTTCCGCTCCATTCTTTCCTCACTTGTGAACAAGATACTGAGATACTTAAACTCCTCCGCTTGAGGCAGTAAGTCATCCCTGCTGACTGGCCCAGTGCTTGCTGCAGTTCACAGCCCAACGAAGGCAGATCATCTGCAAAAAGCAAAGATATGATCCTGAGGTCACCAAACTGGACCTTCACCCACTGGCTGCAGCTTTAAACTCTGTCCATAAAAGTTACGAATCGGTAACAAAGGACAGCCGCCAGAAACAAGTCTGACATCCTGCTGGCAATGTGAACCGAACTCTTGCTCAGGTTACATGGGGACCTAATGGGCCGTAACAGCAGACCTCATACCCTGTATTCCCGAAGCACCCCCCCACAGGACCCCCCAAAGGAACCCCCAAGGGACACAGTCGTATTTCTTTTCCAAGTCCATAAAATACATCTAGACTGGTTTGGGAAACTCCCATGAACCCTCAGGTATCCTCGTGAGGGTGAAGAGCTGGTCCATTGATCCATGACCAGGATGGCATCCACATTGTTCCTCCTTCTTCCAGGTTTCAACCAACACATGGACCCTCCTCTCCAATACCCTGGAATAAACCATCTCAGGTAGGCTGAGGAGTGTGAGCCCCCTGAAGCTGGAACACATCCTCCAGTGCTTAGAGCTCATCCACCAACTTTAGCTCAATGGGAAGCAACCTTCTCATTCTTGTCCTTCTTCAGCCGGACAGTTCCCTCTACCGCTGGTTCCAGAACCTGACCATAAATAGACATTGGTCTCCCTCACCCGCTCAGGCTCCTCTCTCACCACAGACGTTCCGTGTTCCTAAAGTCAGTTTTGTTTGCTGAAGACTGGTCTACCAAGGCTCCTGCTTTTGATCCACTTGATCCACAATCCTACAGGCCCACACATTCACGAACCCATGTCTGCAGTATGTTTGATCTGATTGTTTTCACTGCTCTTAAGGCCTCAGTCTTCTGCTTGAAATTCTCAGCCTAGAGCTACTTCCTAATAAAACATTACATTGCTCACTGTTGACTAACCAGCATAGTATTTATGCGCATACGTTACCTTGTATTCCAGCTGCCTTCTATACTGTTTGATCATTTTCTTATGTGGAAGATCATCATATGTCTTCTGACAGCTGAAATAAATCACATCAATAACTGTTCCCTTTCATGCCAGATTATTTTGACAAGATTTGCTGCAAATCTAGGCCAAGTAATCTTCAAAGTCTTATTGCTCAACAAGTAGCCCGCTAATTGTTCCTTGTTTGTTGGTCATTGGTCTGTAGTTATATGGTTGATTCAGTGTCCTTTTCGTTGCACAATACTGTCAGTACTGTCTTCCCGTTAATACACTGAATGGAAAGAAAGGATATATTAAGCAGCCAGAATCACTGCAAGAGGTTAGAACCCATTTTCTGAAACCACTGAATCCCAACTGGGGTCACAGGGGGGACCGGAGCCTATCATGGGAACAAGGGACTCAATCAGGAACTAACCGTGGGCAACAGTCGCCAACACACCGCAGGGCGCATACACCCACATAATTACAGGACCAACTTAGAGTTACCAATCAACCTATCCTGCACGCTTTTGGACTGTGGGAGGAACCCGGAGCCCCCAGCAGAATCCCACAGGAACATGGGGGGAGTGTGCGAACCCCACGCAGAAAGGACCGGGCACCGAACTCAGGATCTTTTTGCTGTGAGGCAGCAGCCATAATCACTGCACCACCACACCACCTATAATGGATCACACATTCATGCCTCTCTGTTCACCACGTTGCTGCAGACTGGTTTTTTTCAACACTGGAGTATGTAAAGGAGTGTGTAATGCTGGAAACAACAACATCTGGCACCAACACTGCCACATTTAAAATCACTTTGATGTTGTGTCTTACCCAGCTAATGCTTAGTCACAGAGTAAGTGGCTCTGTCTGCATGCTGTATGTAGTCAGCTGTGGTCACATGCTTCATTGTTCAGAGGAGCAGGTTATGTAAGTTAATGAGCATGTGCACCTATAATAAAGCGAACAATTGTGCATTTGTGTATGTGCATGCGTGACTGTGTGTGCGTGCCTGTATGTGCATGTGGTAAAGGTACACCCTACATTGTGGAAACAAATGTCCCCATAATGTGATTAAAAATCTGTTATTTTGACACATTTTCCCGGTCCCCAGAAAGATGACCACAAAGCATTCTCTATTGAACTCATCATCATATCAGCTAAAGCAGAACTGCAGACCTTTAATTTGAAACTTTTGTGGAACAAGGTGTTTATTTCAAAAAAGCAAAGCAATCAGTTCTTTGAAGTGAAAGCAGTCAAATAGTAAATTGTGATTTAAACCAGTCTCATCTACACTTTCTCATTTTAAGCATATATTTTAATAAAATGATATACATTATTATTATTATTATTTTGCACAGAGAGGATGAAAGTGAACCATCATACAACTGAAATGTTTTCACAGATTACTGGCAATCCCATTAGTGCCCAGTAATGTGCTTTATATAGGTTTACGCTCTCTTGAGACAGCTTAAACACATTAAAAAAATTTTTTAAATCTTTGATCATGTTCTCTGTATTCTTTTTAGCAATTCCAGGCCAAAGGGTTAGTTATTTACTATAAAATGCCGCATGAGATCTCATAGATGATGGGGGCCCCCACCCCGGGGCTCCCGGCCCTTTTAAAGGCCCCTTAACGCGCGGTGTGTTAAGACATCTTACTTACTTCATATAGGCTTCAGTTTTCTTGCGACAGCTTGAATACTTTAAACAGAACTTTGATCATGTCCTCTGTAGTGTTTAATGATTTCAATATGAAATGTCAGCTCTTTACTGAATATGGCCTCTCATGCAGGTTGAAATATGGTAAAAAAAACTGAAGGAACATTCTAAGAATGACTTCTGACAATAAATCTGTAATATACAAAATAGGTTTACATTACACTATTATTTTTTCCTTATTGTGTATTAGTTATGGTAAATGATTCAGAAATATTTTCTTGACAACATCTTAAAATCATATATTGAACCAATCGAAAGCTTTAGAGGGGTAATTAAAATGAAGAAAAAACTTTTTTAAAACTCTCCTGCATGTAAATTTAGGAAAACATGCCATTTGCTTAATACCAAAACCTTTACAAATCATTTGTGTTTATCTATTTATTTAACGTTTACAATGGGGCAGCTTAATTCTAGTTATCTGATCTGATCGTATCAAGCTTGCAGGCAGCATTTGTTATTTCCCCTTCACCTTTTAACGTAACATGGTGTCTTATTTAGAAAACAGTGTTATATTTTTGACACATGGTTGCCCCCTGGTGGACAATAAAGTTTAGTAACATAATTACAGAGTTACAGAGTTAGACTAGGTCTGCGGTTGTTAAATTAAGTATGACGTTCTGGAAAGCACGTAATTATTTAGGGGCATTATTTCTCAGTGCGTTAGGGATCTGAAGGTCGTGGGTTTAAATCCTGTAGTTGAGAGAGTGATCATATTGCTCTTAAGCCCTTAACCCCAATTGCTCAGGGATGCTGTGTCACGCTGATCTCTGAGCCTCACTTTGGACAAAAGCATCTACTGAATAAAAGAATGTAAATTATTTTAGATAAATAATCGACATTAGTGAGATTATTCTTATGTTGTCATGTCACAGGCGAGGATGGTTACAAAAGTGAATGTGGAGAACACCAAAAGGGGGATTTATTAAATGAAACTACAGGCAGGGCAATAGGACAAGGCTGTAAGGAAAGGCAAGATTAAACGAAAAACAGGTGTGGCTCACTAGAAGAATGCATATATAGAGCAATATGCATCTAATTTGTACTCTTTGTTCCATTCGGATAATAATATTGTTATAAAAATAATTCAATCTGTATTCCAGCATAACCACCATCATCGCCTTCTTCACCATGATACGCATCTCAAGCAGTTAGGTGTTAATTCTCTACTCAAATTCAGAAGTCAAATTCAATTCATATGTGTGTGAAATAATATATCTTGGAAAATGTTGTGTCCACTGAAAATGTATCATTGATTGGTCATAGAGAATCAAGCAAACTGCCCTAACTGGTTTGTTTACTCTACCTACAGTCATTGTCATCAGATGGTTCCTTGTGACAGATGTGTTCAAAACAATGTTCGGAAGCCTTTGTGTAGACTGTGAAATAATGAGCACCAAAGGGGCAGCCTTCCAAAATCATCTGTAGAAGTTTATTGACCTATTACTACCTTCACAACAGTTAATGTATTTTGTTTGAAATGAACATGGCAACCACACTGTGTTTATGTGTCACGTCTGAGTTTGCATCATAAGCCTTGTCAATGCACAGGTCCAGATCCCAAAGGAGTTTCATTTTCCTGTGTTTTATGGCTTCTTCATCATAAAACATGTTTTTGTTTTTAACTGGAAAGTACACTGGCCTCTGGAGAATGCATTGTGAGAACAATTATTGCGATAATGTTTTGCCTGAGTAGTTGTATGCCATGTATATTCCATTGTATTGCCAGAATGCCACTTGCAATATTTGTTATACATATCACATAAAGTTCCATACTTATTTTTTTTGCAAAAAGGTTCTGATACTGTAAATAAACCTAACTGAAAATACAAACCCAACAAATAATGTTGTTGTGATAATTCAAAAACATAAATTTCTACAATGACTGGAAAGAACTTTGCAATCTGACAAAGAACAGAGAGCTCTTAAGCACAACCCCCTACACACACACACACAAAATCACAAACATTTATCTATTAATACAAATATTTTTGTCTGAGGTAGTCAAAGATAATGTTTAAATCTATCTATCTAAGTAGTAATTGTTTATTTGTTCAGATGAAAATACAATTTAACATTAAAACATATTCCAATTAAGAGTAACCCATATGATGTGGGTTACTGGTCCAATCAAAAAACACATCGGCATATTTCTGCAAATACTAGGCTGATTTTAGCCAGTTTCAAACTGGCTAGCAGACTTTGACAAAGATAATATCATAGTTTTACACTAAGATAAAAATCATTTTCTTTGACTACCTAGGACTTTAGTACAGAATTGAGTTTATAATTACAATTTATTTTTAGCTAGTACAGGTTTGCAGTGAAACCCGAAAATTTAGTTGATTGAAGGTCATACGCAAATCACACTTGCATGCAAAATCACACACTATGGGCAATTCGGATGCACCAATCCATCTCAACATATGTGTTAGGACAGCACCCAGAGGAAACACACATGAACGCAGGTAGAACTTGCCATCTCTACACACACAACTAAAAGTAGGAATTGAAGAGTCCTATACCTGGACGTATGCTGCTATCATGTGACCCTATCCTGCAACCTTTGAACAACATATTTTAACAGACTTCTGAAATATCAAACTATACTTAATATTAGAGGTAACTTCCGTTAACCTGGTAATAACACTAGCCTGCTTAGTTGGACCTCTCTGACCTGAGAAATCCTGACGTGTGTTTACACCTGGAGCATCCTCAGAAATACTAAGATATTGTTGTGTTTTGCGTCCCGGAAACCTGAGGCATGTAAGCACGGTCACTGCATACCGGTGTTTCACAATCCTGGTCCTCGGGGACACACAGGTGGTCCACATTTTTTGCTCCCTCCCAGCTCCCAACCAGGAGCAAAAACATGGATTGTCTGTAGGTTCCCCAATGACACTGCTGTACACTGATTTCTGATTTCAGCTATCTCAAAAGATGCACAAATTTAAGGTCTGAAATTGAATCAAATGCTCACCAATAATGTTTAATTACTTAGTTCATAACACAGTTATTTTTGAAGAGTAAAATATAATGGTAGCAAGACATCTATGGACTAAGTATTAGCAACCCCTTTCATTAATTAAAGCATGTAATCTTTGTAAATATTTCTTAGTAGTTATTCATTGTGTCCTAGCAGCACCCACATATCTCGACGCCCACATTTCTGATATCCTTACTAGCCAGTGCCCTGAATACCCAGTGTATGCGTATGACATGCATGTAAATTCAATGCACTCTCTTCTGAGATCCTGAGGATTTTACTACAAGTTAGTCAACAGGCTACAGGGTCTGTCATAAAACAACATTTTTATACCTGAAAATGCCATACTTTTTCTAACCCGAGCCTCAGACTGCTAACCCTAACCCTAATTTGGGGCCTTAAGGTGAATCACACACATAGAATTAGACATAGAATCTGGTCAGCTCAGTATATCTTATAAATCTCAAGAATGTACTTATGGAGTGAACTTGACTAAACTGTAATCAAGAATCATTCTAATCATTTTTCATATACCAGATAACATACATATTTTTATTCCGCAATACTAAATGTACCTTTAAGTTAAATAAACAAACAGCAGAAAAAATGTAGTAATCAGAGCAGGGCAACCATAAAGGAGGGAAGGTTAAGACGATTCCAAGGATGCTGGAGTGACAGTGACCCTAAAAACTTGGAACATAACTAGAGTGGTCTGGATTGGGCCTAAACATACTTTTGTATGTTTAACATGAGGCCCAAAATCTCTAGCAGCGTCCTTGAATCAGATAAAATGCTGAGGACCAGAGGGCTTCCATTGTCTATCCCACAGGAAAAAGAAAAACAGTAAGCATGGGCGTTTTCTGTCAGATGCAATGAAATAAAGCCAACTTCCAACACACGTGTCTAAACAGAAAAGATGCCTGGTGGTAACACCGCTAATCATTTTTTTGTCCTCAAAGCATTTGCTGAACATTTACAATTAAGTTAAGGAAACATTCAAAGTGTCCAGTGTTCCTGTTGTTCCCAGAATGTTGTCCCACTACAACTAAAAGTATAGTGACAAACAAATACAGGGGATGGCAGAGCAGCGGGTGACACTGTGGCTTTACACCTCTGAGGTCATGGGTTCAAATTAGGGTGACATGTTTACGATACACATGAATAACACTATCGTAAAAGTGTTTTTTTATTACAAAACATTATTTTTCAATATTAATTACATTAATAGAATGTTCATGAAAGAATGTTATCGCGCCAACATTGACAGAACCTTTGTTAAAATGTAACACGTTGAAATAACATTAGAGTCAGTACAGTCAATAGTTTCTGCCAACTTTGAGATGAACTTTACATAACACTGACTAAAGTTCTGGGAACGTTCCCTGTTACCTGGGAAGACTGGACCTAGCAATCAAGATGGCGGCGCGTGCACCCGCTGCAGCTTCTCTCTATCCCTGAAGGACAGCTTCATCCATCAGGCTGTCAGGAAGCTCAACTCTCTCCTGGCTCTGCCCCCATTCCTCTCACTCCCTTCTTCTGTCACACAGACTTTCTGAAACTCTGATACACACACACACACACACACACACACACACTCTTGTAGGGTAAACATATCCTTATGGGGACCGCTCATTCATTTCTATAGGGAAAATGCTAATGCTAACTATGACAAC